>PVKS010024617.1:0-30863 GCA_004027875.1 Aplodontia rufa | reverse complement strand
GCTTTTGTATCCACTCATCAAGTGAGGGGCATCTGGGTTGGTTCCATAATCTAGCTATAGTAAATTGAGCTGCTATAAACATTGATGAAGCCACATCACTATAATACGCTGATTCTAAATCTTTTGGGAAAATTCCCAGGAGTGGGGTAGCTGGGTCGTAAGGTGGTTCCATCCTTAATTTTTTGAGGATTCTCCATACAGCTTTCCATAGTGGCTGACCCAGTTTGCAGTCCCACCAGCAGTGTAACAGTGTTCCTCTTGTCCCACAGCCCCTCCAGCATCTGTCATTGTTTGTATTCTTCATTTTTGCCACTCTTAACAGGAGTGAGGTGGTATCTCATTGAAGTTTTGATTTGCATTTGGGGGGGATTTTTTAAAAATGTAAACAATCACCAATAATGATAAAATAGAGAATTGATAAAATACTTCCCTGAATTTTGAAAAATTTAATGACATGAGATTCTATAGTCCCAACCCTTCCCCATGGCACACCCTGAAGAGTTTCAGGTTTCTTGGCCTCCCTTGGCACCTCTTTCCTCTCCCTTGACTTCAGACATTTTTTTCAGCATCTTCCCCTGGTGTCCCAGTGAGTTTAAGCTGGCTGTTTTCAAGCAGGAGAGGAACAGCTGTTGACCCACTTGAAGAAGTGGAGCTGCAGATGGGAGATACAGCATTTTTGCTAACCAAACTTCTTAAAGCCACATCTGCAGTATAAGCTCAAGTGGAAGATCTTGCCCTCAAATATACAGAAAATGTACTTTTTCTTAAAACATGGCAGGACCTTTTGAAAGAAGGCTATGATTCTTTGAAATAAAACAACTGATTTGGCCTGCTTAGCTGTTCCAGTAATGGATTGTGTCACACTTTTTAACATACGATTTTTGCACATATACTGCATACATAGGACTATCTCTTTCTAGCAATTCTGTATACTCAGAGTGAATATTTACTTGGCTTTCTTGATTTTTGTTGTATTTTTTATGCAAACAAGTATTTATTTATTTATACATACTTTCTGCCCCCTAAACATTTATAGAATCCTTTTCTAGATGTTAATTCCATCAATAGATAATTAATGTTGATAGTGCCATAGTGCTATCAGTAGTATACTACACAGATCAGATTTGTTTGAAAGAAGATGCCAGAATGGTAGAATTTAAAGTTGAACTTCTTTTTATGGCCCAAAGGAGGTAACAGATGTTGATGATGGATCCAACTCCATTAGGGTAAATTCTCCAAAACCAATGATTGAGTCTTGCTTTTAAATCCTCAGCACCAGAAATAGTGTCAAACAACACTTGCTAAATGTTTATTGAATAAAAGACTTGAAACATGGGGCTGGAGCAGTGGCTCAGTGGTTAGGGCACTTGCCCGGCATGCGCAAGTATACGGGTTCAAACCCCAGCACCCCTGTACACAACTAAATGTCAGAGCAATGAAACCCATGTGAAGAACTCAATAAAAATTGATTCTCTCTCTTTTTCACTGTCCTCTCTCTCTTTAAAGAACAAAAAAAAAAAAGACTTGAAACATACCGATAGGGGGGGGGGATTTAGCTCAGTGGCAGAGCGCTTGCATAGCAAGCGCAAGGCCTCAAGATTGGTCCCCAGCCCTGAAAAAAAAAAAAAAAGAAACATAACTATAAACTTTTTTCTTTTAGCAGAAGACTGTAATTGTTTCTCTAAAAATGTATGAATCTGAACTTCGTTGACTTGAAGGAAAACATTCTTTTTTTAAAATGGATATTTGAACTTTGCTGATAGCTTTTTTTTTTTTTTTAAAGAGGGAGGGACAGTGAGAGAGACAGAGAAAGAGAGAAACAACTTTATTGAGTTTTTCACACGGCCTAAGTTGCTCCAACACTCAGTTGCGTACGTGGTGCTGGGGTTTGAACCCAGGTCCTCGTGCTTGCCAGGCAAGCGCCGAAACCTCTGAGCCACCGCTCCAGCCCCTGCTGATAGCTTTTTAAAATATAAATTTTTTTCCCTTTTCAGATGCTTTTTTAAAAAGCCTTTATGTTAGAAAATTAAAGCCTGTTTAGAAAGGTAGAAAGAATGCATGTTTTTCCCCTATTTCTTAATGATTAATTGCTTTCATAGTTAGTAATTCTTGTATTTTATATTTTATGTTTGACTGCTGTCTTTAAAATATCTTATCAAGGGGCTGGAGTGGTGGCTCAGCAGTTACAGCGCTTGCCTGGCATGTGCTACGTGAGATCGAATCCTAGCACCATGTATACAACAAAGTGTTATAGCAACGAAAGCCACATGAAAAACTAAATAAAATTGATTCTCTCTTTCTCTGTCTCTCTCTTACTCACTCTCTCCCTGTCCCTTTCTTTTAAACATAAATAAATAAATAAAATGCCATATCAAATTTATGACACTGCTATTAATTCTGGAGCTTTGCAAGTTATACACATAATAATTGTACAGAAATTTGTTTCTAGTGTATCAAATTTAAATGATGTCCTTGTTTTTATATTATTTAATCTCAGTGATAATGTTCTATTTTATGTGTACTGTATCTCATGTTGCCTTTTGGTGGTTTGTTTCATGTGTCAACAATTGAGCCACCTCATGAATGCTCTACTGTATACAACTTATAAATATCTTTGAAGAGGCATCTTAATTCTTTGTAGACATGGAAACATGCACAGAACTATATTTCTAAGTCCCACCGTGGAGGACTAAAGAGGACTAAAGGATGGGCAAAGAAGAGCTTTGTTCAGTATATTAAGTCATAGTTCTTGATTCATTTTTTTAGGTAAAGATCACACATATTGTTTTTATACCAAAGATATAATGTTTTTATACCAAAGAGATGCTTATGTCAGTATTACAAAATATTGTTCTGACATATTCTGAAAGCTGTAATTTTTTGAATGTATAAAAATAAACTTATGAAAAGCAAAATATATTTAATGATATAATCAAATCGTGAACAGAGAAAATGTTTCATCATAATGAGTACTGGACATAAGAAAAAAATCTTCAACCATCCTGGCAATCAAAAGAACTCAAGTTAGAGACAGGAGAGGTGGTTCAACAGTTAGAGCACTTGCTTGGCATGCACTGGGCCCGTTTCCAACCCCAGCACCGCATACACAACTAAGTGTCAGAGAAACAAAACTCAGATGAAAAACTTAATAAAATTGATTCTCTCTCTCTTTAAAAAAGTAAAAGAAGATGAGAACCTCCGCATCCAACCATTTAAAAAAAAAAAACAACTCAAGCTAAAGCAAGGTAAACATTAAATCTACAAAATAATCAAGTTTTAGAACATACATATATTTAGGGGTAAATAATGTGCTATAGGGGCTGGAGTGGTGGCTTGGTGGTTACAGCGCTTGCCTGGCATGTGCAGGGACATGAGTTCAAACCCCAGCACCCACGTACACAACTAAGTGTTGGAGCAACGAAAGCCATGTGAAAAACTCAATAAAACTTGATTCTCTCTGTCTCTCTCTCTCTCTCTCTCTCTGTCCTTCTCTCTTAAAAAAAAAAAAATAATAATAATATGCTATAAAGTGATATATTTTAACAGAAAGAAAAAAATTCCTTGCAGAAAGGAAATTTGCAATACGCATTAAGAACTTTGCTTCAGGGGTTGGGGATTTAGCTCAGTGGCAGAGTGCTTGCCTAGCATGCACAAGGCCCCGAGTTCGGTCCTTAACCCTGAAAAGAAAAACAAAAAAACAATAAGAACTTTGCTTCAGTAATTCCATTTCTTGGAATCTAAGGATCAGAGATGCAGGACGCAGTTGATGATTTATTGTTTTCAGGCAGGTTATTTGTAACATTAAAATATTTGGAACTTTCTAAATATTTTACAATAGGTTGAAAGCTAAATAAATTATGATTGAGTCATATGCTATTAATTTTCACCACTTAAAAATGTTTCCTGTAGGGGCTGGAGCAGTGCCTCGGTGATTATGGCACTTGCCTGGCATGCACAAGTACACGGGTTCAAACCCCAGCAACCCACGTACACAACTAAGTGTACAATGAAGTAAGTAAGTTACAACTAAGTAACAAGGCCAAGTGAAAAACTCAGTGAAAATTGATTCTTTCTGTCTCTCTCTCCCTCACTGTCCTTCTCTCTTTAAAAAAAAAAAAAAATGTTTCCTGTGAATAGCTAATAACAGGGAAAATATTCACATTTTTAAGTAGAAAGATTTGAACATAATATTACATATATATATTCCTTCATATGTTTTCCTCCAAATATATTATAAATTACACATTTCTACGGTATTTATTAAATGTCTAAAATGCACAGTGCATAAATATGTACAAAGCAATACATACACACTAAAATTTCTTTGTCCCCAATTATAATAGAGCATGTGTGGTATGTGTGTGTAATGGTGTATATACAAAAATTTTAGTACAGGGGTGGTATAAATACACTAAATCCTCAAGTACCATAAGAAAAAACCCAATGGATTATATCTAAAGCCGATAGGTTGGTAAATATCATCATACTATTATTTGAATTGATGAAGAAACTACCAAACAAAAACAATATATTTTAATATGGTTGCCTCTGAGAAGAAACTGGGATGGGGAGAGGGTAATGAAGCATAGGACCTTGGTTTTTGTGATAAACCCTGCCACACTATTTACACTATTTTATTTTTACTAATGTATATTTATACTTTCATTTTTTTCAATAGTATAACCAGAAGTGGGTAAAAGCATCCCAATAAATAACATTCCTCTTTTTCATCCAAGTTTTGGAGAAATCTTGCCAACTCCACTGTTGAGCAAGCATATCCAGAATCTGTGCCCCCTTCTTACCGCATCCAGTGGTACCAGCCCAGGTCAAGACACCACCTGTGCTCTCTAGGTTCCTCCACTTTCCCCCAGCCACTCTGACCCTTACAAACCTTCCTATTCCTGAACATATGAGGCATTTTCTTATCTCAACATGTTTAATGTTTTGATTCATTCTCACTGAAATATTCTTCCCTTCAGATACTAATATGTCTTATACTCTCACTTCCTTTATAATTCTACACAAATAGACAAGAGAGATTAGTAAATAGAGATCTTTGCTGGTCACCTTATACTTAAAAAAAAAAAAAGAAAGAAAGAAAACAAGCTTCACAATTATTTTTCACAGAGTTTTCTCCTCTCAATTGTTTTCTACACAAAGTATCATGCAAAAACTTTTCAACGCTCTCCTTTCAAAATACTAATATTGACATTTATCTTGGTTTTAATTCCATGACATTTGGAATGTCATGTCTATTGTACCTTCATTTCTCAGTAAAAACTTCCAATTTAACGGTATACTTTTTTTGTTTTATGCTATACCTTTCTTGCTAGAATATTACCTCTATAAGCAGGGAATTCACCTCTTTTTCACTGATATATTTTCAGTATTCCTCAATACTGCCTGGTATATAACCTTACAGAATATTCGTTAAATGAATAAATGAGTTGACATAGAAAAGATGTAAGGAAATAATGTGGATGCCAAGGATGGCAAACTTCAGAATGCCAGACCTAAAGAGCAACAAGATTAGAACAGGGAACAAGGTAGTCCTGACTTAGTTTCTACAAAATAGAAATGGAAATGATAGATTAGCTGAAGCATTTTACCATATTGAGATGACTTATTTGCAATTATCTCAGAGTTTGGAAAGAGTTAGAAACAGGAATATGGGAGAACAAAGCTAATAACAGTAAACAAAAACACGGCACAGCCTGCACGTACGGTTATGTCAAAATGAACCCCGCTATTGTGCTTTATTGTGCACTAATAAAAACATAAAAAATAAGAAACACATCAACTCCAGGAAAAACAAAACATTGTACAGAAAAGTAATTATAATCACAGCATCCTATATGGCTTGCTATTATTAAACAGTATTTCCATGTCACAAAAATGAGAGTGATAAGTACTGGTATGCAATTATATAAAAACTGGTATGCAATTATATAAACAGAATGGGGAGAGAATATATGTGTTATTATAGTGCTACATCTTTGTCTTTCTAATTAGGAATCAGTATATGCTTAAAATCAAACAAACAAGGAATAGCAGATAAATGCAGTATTTCAAAATATAGACATAAATAAGAGAAGAAAAGATCAAGTATTGAAACTGCTTACCTCTCAAGAAAATCATATCTCAAGGAATAGGGAAGGATCAGGCCAAAGATCAATGCTTGTTATTAAGAAAACTTGTACTATTTGACCTTTGAAACTATATAGGAAGCCCTCTGAATTCACAAGCACCACATCCATGAATTCATTAAACCATGGATTGAAAATATAGGAGAAAAAAATTGCATTTGAATATGTACAGATTTTTTCTCATTATTCCTTAAACAATACATTATAACAAATATTTATATAGCATTTACATTGAATTTGTATTAGAAGCAATCTAGAGCTGATTTAAGGTATACTGGAGGATGTGTGTAGGTTTTATGAAATTACTGTGCCATTTTTAAAAAGGGACAAGCATCCACAGATTTTGGCATCTGCCAAGGTTCCTGGAACAATCCCTCAAGGATACTGAAGGATGACTATTCATGTCTTCCTATTAAAAATAAACATGTTAGTGCTTGCTTCAGCAGCACATATACTAAAATTGGAACAATACAGAGAAGGTTAGCATGGCCCCTGCACAAGGATGACACGCAAATTCGTGAAGCCTTCCATATTTTTTAAAAAATAAATAAAACATGCTAAATTA
Source organism: Aplodontia rufa (assembly GCA_004027875.1). Lineage (NCBI taxonomy): Eukaryota > Metazoa > Chordata > Mammalia > Rodentia > Aplodontiidae > Aplodontia > Aplodontia rufa. Next base: position 24,152 of record PVKS010024617.1, on the reverse strand, counting down.
ATTTTTAAATGATGAAATGACTTCAAGTAAGGATATAAAAAGACTACATGTAAAAATTCATGTTCCTCTTTAGGACCAGAATCCTTATATTTACCAACACACTTTCAGTGAATGCAGTGCCAAGTAGAAGTTCAAAATTTCTCCTATCAAAACATGTTTTATATCCCTACTTCATAATAATATCTTGCTTTTTTTTTCTTTTTGTACCATCAAGGTTGTATTCCTAATTTAGAAGTTGTTTAGTGTTTCCTTTTTTTGACTTTATGTAATTATGACTTGCTCTATTCAGTTATATATACATCTATGAAATTCATGTGAAAGAATGTGTAGTTGTCATTACTTACTGTATATGATTACTTTTTTTGCCTACACTAAATTTTCTCTTAATTCTCTCTAAATTGACATGAATTATTTCCATTTTTTGTAATTACAGTCAAAATTACTAAATCATACAGAATTGCAATTGCTTTATCGCATATTCACTTTGAATTTAGGAACCTTACTGAAAAACTGTCCTTATTTCTACTAATACATCCATAAAATTTACAATTATGTGTCTATTCAAATCATCTGTAAATAATGACAACTTTGTTTCTTTTTTCCTGTCCAGGTCCCCTTTATTTATTTTCTGTTGTTATTGTGCTGGATCTCTCATCCAGTTGGGCCTGAGGGGCAGATTGTGGCTCAAACTCTCATTTATGGTTTTTACCCACAGCACTTACGTTTAGGGAAGTTGATTATCCCAGTCACCCTACAAGGAGTAAAGATAAGGAGAATGTGTGTAGGGTTGATTATCCTCATCACCCTATGGGGAGTAAGGGGTGGCTCACCCCTTACATATTTAGACATTTAATATCCCACTTTTACGGAGGAAGGACATTCTCCCATTGAAGTCCCAACCTTGGATAGGCCTAGAGTTTTATTTCTTGTTCTAATTAATGCCCTAGGAGGTCATAAAAACATGTAGCTAGGTATGGAGCCAGTTCCATTTTTCCAGTCACCTTTCCAGATTTCTTGTGAATTTAAAAGTGGAAAATAGTCACTAAAATAAATAGTATCAATGATAATATCAATAAATGTAGACTAAATTGGTAAATATAATTTCATGTTTTAAAACCAACAAAACGTTTTAGCTTCAAGAGCAATAGCTTCTTTTTTGTGTCCATAGTGACCAACATTAACTCTAGCATGGAGAGAAGTTAAATATTAATGAAATGAATATTCTCTATTTGCATCAGGAGAGAATGACACAGGGGAAAAAAAGTAAGATAGACTTTGTGCTTTTCATCCTCAAAGAATCACATGATACAAGTACATTTCCCAACCTCATCACTTCAACAAGGGCTCTGAGTGGGGTACAATTTCAAAGCAACTGGTGTTGGAAGGTTTTATAGACATATCTAGTTCATTATCCCATGTTTACAGAGCTAATCTGATTCTGTGCTTACTAAACTATTTCTTTTTAAAGGATTATTGAAGTATAGTTGATATACAGAAAATTGTACACATTGAATTTATACATCTTGATGAGTTTCAACATACGCAAACATATGTGATACCAAAACAACAATTCATCACCAAATTATCTTTTTTTGAGGGGGGGGATAGTAAGAAGGAAAGAGAGAATCATTTTTATTTAGTTTTTCATGCGGCTTTCAGTGCTCCAACTCTTTGTTGTGTACGTGGTGCTGGGGTTTGAAGCCACATCCTTGTACACGCAGGGACTGCCTTTTGAAAGTTATATTTCTCTTCGCGAATTAATAAAATTACTTCAACATAAGCAGAGAGAAAGAATACAAGATCAATCTAGAAAACGATAACAAATACACACAGGTAATTATGAACCAAGATAAAGAACTAGAAATTGCCATTTTAGTTTTTGATACCTGGTATTGCACATTGAACTTCTTTCTACGTGATTCCCCGGTAGCAGGCAGACATTTTCCTTAAACTATTCTGATTGAATTTTTAGTTTTTCAATTGTTGGGCTGATTCCAGGCAGCTGGGTGGGGGTAGGTCAACAGGCAGTCGTGAAGATGCTGGCAGACAAGCCCCAATGGCATCTCGAAATCGCCGGATGATTGATGGGAGTCACCAGCCAATCTCTGAAGGACTTCCTCTGCCCATCCCAGGTAAAGTCCAGGCCCAGGCAGCCATGTGCCACTTCCCCTGCCTGCCCTCACTCTCACAGGCTGGTGAATCTGGCCCAAGAATCGCCAATCCCAATAAAAACTTTGCTTTTAGGCCTGACTCCTTTTCACACATCCACACCTGAACATTTGCTGCTGAAGACCTGTTTTTCCTGATTTTACATCAACTATAATCCATTAACAAAAATATTAAGGGCTGGAGTGGTAGCTCAGCAGTTACAGTGCTTGCCCCGCATGTGCAATAGACCTAGGTTCAAACCCCCCAGCACAGTCAGAGCAACAAAAACCAGATAAAAAAACTAAATAAAATTGATTCCTTTTTTCTCTCTCCCTCTTTCTCTCTTTAAAAAAGAAAAAAAAAATTGAAAAAATTTAAAGCCCGAAACTCCAAGTGTCAGACCTTAGACTGTGGCAAATCCTCCGTGTAGTGCTTAGTCAATGAAATCTGTTGGCAGTCAACTGACTTTAGCTAACTTTTGTGTTTATGATTTTGCATATTCAACAAAATATCTCAGTAAAAAAATCTGTATAGTACTTTAAAAAAAGAGAGAGAGAGACAGTGAGAGAGAGAATCAATTTTATTTAATTTTTTGTGTAGCCTTCACTGCTCTGACACTTCATTGTGTGCGGGGTGCTAGGGTTTGAGCCTGTGTCTTTGCACTTGCCAGGCAAGCACTGTAACTGCTGATTCACTGCTCCAGCCTCTACTGGTGGTAAATATACCAAGAAGCTATACAAACCCTGAAAATTTTAATTATTAGTAAAATATAAAATGTTACTTTTTCTTTCTTAACCACTTTCTTTTCATAATTTGTAGTTTCTTTCTTTCTTTTTGTCATTTGTGAGAAGATTCAAGGCTCAAGGCCCTGGCTTCAATCCCCAGTACCACACCAAAAAAAAAAAAAGAAGAAGAGACAGAGAGAGAGCGAGAGGGAGAGAGATATAAGTGGGAAAGGCATGGAAGCGGTATAAATTAAATCATGATAAACTTAGCACTTTTAGATTTTACAAATTATAAAGAAAGTAGTAGAATCTCATAGATTTAATGTGCCATAGGCGTCTCACTGGCTTCCTGGTCATTTTCTCTGAACCCTGTCTAGGCTTTACCTCAAATATCAGGATGTAGACTATAATCTTGGTCATTGATACTCAGTAAATTTTGACTGCCTTCAGTAGTTATAAGAAAGAAATTGTATCATGGTATTGTTAAGTGTTTGCTTTAAAGCTATAGCCTGTATTTTTAAAAAGTGCTTTTAAGACACAAAAATAAAGGGCTGGACTGGTAGCTCAACAGTTTGAGAACTTCCCAGGAATGTATGAGGACCTAAGTTCAAATCCCAGCACCACATATGCAACTAAGTGTCAGAGAAACAAAGGCCAGATGAGAAGATAAATTGATTCTCTTTTTCTCTCTCATGCTTTCCCTCTCTCTCTCTTTTTTTTTTTAATGTTTAAAAAAAAGACACAGAAGTGTAGTATTACTGTCACCAGAGAGAGGTCCTAGTGGTCCCTCTGAGAGTGCAGTGAGAACTCAACTTGACCTAGGGTTACGGTTGAAAAGAATTCCAGGTTGTGACAAAAGCAAGCCACAAGCAAATATTATCAAAGGACCAAAGGTAAACACACCCCAAAGGGAGGGTGCCACTGCCCCTCATCTCTCAGAGAAGACAAGTGACACACTCCAGCTTGAGATCTCTGACTAAGGGGCTGGAGAGGTGGTTCAGCAGTTTCGGCGCTTGCCTGGCAAGCACTAGGACCTGAGTTCAAAACCCAGCACCACGTACACAACTAAGTGTTGGAGCAATGAAGGCCATGTGAAAAACTAAAATAAAGATTCTTTCTCTGTCTCTCTCACTATCCCTCTCTTTAAAAAAAAAAGAGAGAGAGAGAGATCTCTGATTAATACATTTTACTGTGAAGAAAGTGGAGGTTCCCAGGCAAGCTTTTGTGAAAATAGAATCCCATGTCAATCATTTTGTATCTGAGATTCTGATATTTCTTCTTGGTTAGACAGTCAACGATGCCGGAAGCCAGCCCCAGCAGAATTCTTGGGTCCCCAAAGGATGAGTGGAGTCAGCACGGAGGAATGACTTGAACCTCCACGACAAGTTGCAAGCAGACACAATACCCTGCTCGAGCAAAATGTCATCTGTTCTTTATTGTGATGTATTTTTATACAGGTAGCAAAAGAATGCTTTCATTAACTGTTTCCTTACATTTTTACGTCATTTTAAATTTCTTGATAATCTCTGACATTAGGCATCAATACAACATACTTCCTTGACACATTAACCACAATGACCACACACTAGCCATCTGTCCTTGTTTAGAACTGAGGTGATAGATATTGTCTTTAAAACTATTTTAAAATTAAATTTAAATCTAATCTATTCTTATAATTATGCCATATAATTCTAAGTATTAATTCTATTATCTTATTTAAAGTATAATATTCCTATGTCTAAAATATTTCTTATCTAAAACCTTATCCTATAAGATCTCACTAAGAGGAAATAGAAACATAAGATTTTCTAGACATAGGGCTAGACCATATACTATTTAAGTTCTAATCACTGTACATTTGAAACATGATCTATCTGGATAAAAAGGTCAATTCCCCATAAGTAAAATTAACTATATATAAAAGCATTTTAGTAAAGACATACTTAACTATAGCTACTCCATCTAAAAGGAAATTACTTACTCTAAAGGTTAAACTAATATACTACTAAACCAACTTGTTATTGAGTCCTAATACTTAATCCTAGGTCTAACAATCAATCTTACAGTAATATTATTGTATGCTTATCTTGTAATCTAAAAGGTAGAAACTTATTCTGATAAAAAACAATGTAATTAAAGGGTAGAAAAATATTCTTATTCCTCATTCCAGATATAATTAGGGCACTTAATTCTAATATATGTTAACGTATGTTGTTTCTTTGTTCTTTTGTTCTACATCTCCAAGGTGGACCTAGCCTACCAAGTCTTTGTAAGAAAGGCAGGTATCATACATCAGTCCATTACTATTAATATTAATTATATGCTGACCAAACTCATTGTAAATTCCTGTAAAAGGAAAAAGGGGGGTCAGTAGGTGGACGACCGATGTATTTGTTAACTTGAGTTGCTTGTGGTGGATACCAGAGGCGTCTTCCAATTTTATAGGCTACATAAGGTGGTCCTTGTACAATTGGGACAACATATTTTGTATCAATAGCCTGTACTTGTACTTGAACTTCAGGGGGCTTTGGAGAGGTCAATAAGGTCAACATAGACTTAAGACTGGAATTTTGTTTTCCTAGATTACCACATGTGGCATTGCAAGGACCCTCCTCAACACGGATTAAATAATGTATTTCTCATGATATTTAGCATAATTTGAACCTGAATACATTTCTAGGATAAGTATAGCACATACAATTCCTACAAAGCAGCCAATTCCTAGAAAGAATTGTTTTGGCAATCTCCAGGGCTGCCTTTGCCTAGCCCATCCCCAAGCCTGGACTTGTCAGACAGAACTTACGTGGACATTGCCTCCTCCATAGACATAAATCATTGTATAGGTCTTTGAATCTGGTGACATTTAAATTGATTATATTTGTTTCTTGGTTGATGTGGTTCAAGCACATGCTGGAAGTTTCATTCATCTAATTAAAGAAATGAGCATAGATGGTTATATCACAGATCTGGGTCTACATCTTCTATGGGTGTCTTTTTCGTTCTTCCTGAAAGCTCACCTATCTCAATTACCTGCTTACTAACTGAAGGATAAAGACCCCCAGAAAAGTAGTTTAAAAACATTGTTGACTATTTGACTGTGATAATTACTATATAATTTATACGTATATCAAATCACATGGAAAACTTTGAATATATACAGCTTCACTTTGTTAATTAAATATTTTAAAATTAAAGAAAATGTATAGGTACAAGAAAATTTGGTCCTTCAAATTTCATCACAGTAAATGAAAACTTACACTATTTTACCTAATGTAAAATAATTTTTCTATTAATACTTCGTTGTTTCTTAGCTTGATAGGTTGATGAAAGATGTTAGTAAATCATAATATTTTTATAATGTCTATAAAACTCTCTTACCGGTTCAATAGCCAGTGATCTGGAGATATGTTACTCTCCAAATTAGAAAACAATGAATGTATGTTCTTCTGTAACTTACTGATTAGCCTACATCTACCAGAAGTCTGATCATACTTTTTGATATCAAGACAGATCTTTCTCAGGGAAATTTTTCAAGTCTAGAAAAACTGTGTTAGACCTTTAAAAAAAGATTATAATTCTAGTGAATAAAATACTCTGCTATCATGTACTTCACTGTACATCTTAGAACCCAGCAGACAATGTCAGGGACTTGCAAGTGACAACCAGGATTTGGCTCCCTATTAATTCAGTTTCTTGCTGTTTGGTTTTCCATAGATTCAAAGCACGTAATTAATCTTGGTAGTCAAGAGTTTACCTATGTGTCTCTTCATTTTATGTTGAACTACTTGCTTTCCTTTTCTTTAAATGTTACAGAAGAATAATTTTATATGGGTACAAGAAACATCCAATGGCTGGGCAGGTGGGGCATGCCTGTCGTGCCAGCTCCTCAGGAGGCTGTCAGGAGGATCACAAGTTTTTGTTCTAAAGATTTGAAGAGAGAGATGGAGAGAAAGAGAGAAACAATATGTATTTTGTTTTTCATGTGGCTTTCATTGCTCCAGCACTTTGCTGTGTACACAGTGCTGGGATTCGATCCCATGTCCTCGTGCATACTAGGCAAGCACCATAACCACTAAGCCACCATTTCAGCCCTGAAGATCACAAGTGAGAGACCAGCCTGGGTAATTTAGCAACACTCTATCTCAATATAAAATAAAAAATGAAAGTGGGGGGGGATGCCTGGCGCTAGGGATATAGCTCAGAGGTAGAGTACCCCTGAGTTCAATCCCCACTACAAAAAAGAAAAAAAAGTGTTTAATAGAAAAGAACCATAAACATGATTATTAACATGTCCTATATGGCACAACTTTAGATTCTGCATATGACTTCCGAAGTTATTAAATGTTACTAACAGGAGTTAAGAAAGGCTCTATGCTGTAAGTCTTTAATATTATCTGACAACTGGTCCAAGAGTTATAATTTTCTCAAAATAACTAATATTTTATAATGGTGCTTAAATGAGGTTTATCTTCCTGATGAACTAATGAAATTTTTTTTCTAGGCAAACTCCTCTCACAGCTAAACATGAAGTACTAGGTATGCTTGCTATGAAATAGAAATTTTATTAATATATATTTGTGATAGAAACAATAGATTATACAGGTAAGAATTGGATGGTTTATTTTTTCCCTAAGATTTAATTCTTAGATCTACTTTAAGCCATTTTCCAAGGCAAAATATCAAGTCAGATCTTTCTTCTGATATCTACTTGTTAAGGCTTTGAATACAAGAAAAATGGTATAATCTGCATCAAATAGAAGTTCAGAGGATCAATGTACTTCAGAAAAATGCATCCTTGTGGTAAATAACAACGTAACTCATAAATTTCTTCTCAATATCCAAATGAATGCTCAGGGAGACTGTACCTGGCCCTTCAATAACTTGTTTGTAAACATCAACTTAAAGAAGTGTCAATTTCATCCCTAGGACACCTTTTACTTTTTATACCAAGCTACTGATTCATCTTCATTTAAACTCCTACATTTTTCCAATTATTTCACCAACTGTAACATATTTCAAAACTATTCCTATGAGAAGACTCATTTTGGGGTGTGTTTCAGGCAGTAATATAACGTTTATTATTACTTGGTAATATCTGCATGTTAGAGAAAGGTTATATTGGCAATAAGGTGTATTAGAGAAACTGGAAAGTAAATAGACTTGCTGAGCTGGGTACCACACACTTGCTGTTCTGACTTCCCCATCTCTTTCACATTCCAACGGAATGCTTCTACTTTGGAGGCATCCCTGTGATTAAATTTTAAAAATCACTTTACTAAAAGTTCCCTCGTTCTTTTTCATTTTGAAAGCAAAATAAGGAATAATTGATGAGTTTTAAAAAGATTCAAAGATTTTTAAAAAAGACATCCTGATTTTTCTACTTACTACTCCATTTGTTGCAGAAAAACATTAAAATATTTTCACATCCTCTTTCTTTTCCTGCTTACTATGAATAATTAATTCTCTTTGGCCTCTTAAATGCTTGGGTTTCATTGTGAAGATCAGGGCACCAAATGAGGGAAGAATTAAAAGAAGATTAAATTAGATTACTTTATATTGGAAATCACAGGGTGGCTTATAGAAGAAAATATGAATCCTAAAGGAAAGGAGGGCAAGAGAGTTAAAGATTAATCCAAACTGGCTTTAGGGAATATTTTAGGGAGATCTGAGGATGAGTACATAGGGTGAGCTGTGTACTATGTGGTACAGGAATTTAGGAAGATGAGTGGGGGAAAAAAAAGAAATTTTATATTATGACTGAAAGCTCTTTTGGTGTTTGTTGTTGTTATAGTCATCATCATTGCTCTTTGGTTTGGGTTTTGTTATGTTTTGTTTGGAGAAACATCAACAAATTAAATTTTTTTCCAAATTTTTAGGGAAGTCATGTTGTTTTTCATTTGTTCTTCAAGTATATACTATGCTCAGGTTGACTTCAGAGTGATAGCAACAAGGTCCAGCTTTATATGAATTACAATAAAGATTATGGATTATTGCTCCCCTAGGTAGTAGGTTTTTAATCTATAATTTCAGAGAAAATTGGTCCTGCTTTTCAATTTCTTTCAAGTTTTTTCTGTGGGCTAAAACATAATGAACCAGAGCATGAAACTATTACATAACATAATATTTTCTTATATAACATAGTAAATCAGACTATTAGGAAGCAGTTTCTAGCTGATTTCAAGAACCAAATAATTTAGGAGTAAATATTTAAAACAATTTAAAACAAATTACGATATGATAGATGTTTAATAATGCATAACTAACATCTTTTGAATTCTTCCTCTATGCCAAGATTTTTTTTCTAAGCTGCTGATATGTATTAGTTCATTTGATAGGTAAACCATAACTTTATGATGGAGAACCTGCTTCCTCCAAAGAAGAAACTAAGGCATGCACAGACAAAATATAACATGCCCAGGGTCACATAATATCATCAGGTAACACCAGTGGAACTGTGTTCAAAACCAGCCTTTGCATTTTACTATCACTTTAATCAAGGCTTATATTTAATCTATAAATTATAATTCATTGCATTACTTGCACTTTCCCAAATAGAAAAAAAATGATTGGAATATAAAGGTAGTTCGTAATTAATAACAGAAAAACAATTTTCACAATATTAATTTCAAAATAATATTTTTCTTAATAATATAAATGATATACTCTGTACTAGGTATTATTTATGTGCTATTCCAATTCATATACTCACTTTGTTTTCTGGCTAGAGATGCCATTATTATCAATGATATGACTTACTTGAGAAAAAGAAAAAAAGTAAAGTCACAGCCTTTTTGCTTTTATTCCTAAGTGAAGAAAAATTAGAAAGCGCATCAAGGTGTTTCAGACTTATGAAGGTAAAACTTGACCAATGGAGTCTATACAGTATACATTTAGAAAAACTAATAGATGGTTGAATCTGGGTATTTTCTGGAGAAAGTTATTTCGGATTTTTTCATTGTTGTTCTGAGGACATAATAGGACTAATGGGGCAGGAATTCTAGGGTTATACTATCAGTTGAAATTCAGAATAATTCATGTAACAGAAAAGTGGAACCGGTCCCAAAAAGGAACCAAAAGGGACCAGGCTATGGACAAACATAGCTAATGACCACCATGGCAACAATCCTGGAATGATAGCCATGGGACAAACTTTCCTGCATCTCAGAAGAGAATACTCTTGGTGGTCACCTGTACTAAGGCTTTACTAGGATCATGTCTGTAGTTGCTGAAATTAAATTGCCACATCTGTAGGCAATCACCTAGAAAATGACTTTATTATAGAGTAATAACCTAAGAAATCACTTCAAAACACAGTATTCAAGGGACTCTTCTAAAATGGTTGAGAGCATGAGTAACATTCCAGGAGGGGATCCTCAGAACCCCCTAGCCTAGGCTGATTTCCAAACCATTCTGTTGCAGTGTTGCACAGTATTCCCCAGATGTGGCATTTAAAACCCAGAAATTTCTCAATGTGTGGATGAGTTCATTTACAAAACTACTTGGTTGGCTCTGAAAATATTTTGTGTTTGTTCTGTGATTGATATTTTTACTGCAGAGAGTTGAATGCCTTAGGGAAAACCTTTAGAAAAAATCTCATTTGGGGAACACAGAATATATGCCACCACCACATATACACCAGCAATATATAAATCCTCAGCTGGCCAGGCGTGGTTGCCCATGCCTATAGTCCCAATCTGTGGGGCCTCTTGCAGGTAGATAACAAGTTCCTAAACCAGCCTCAGCAACCTATTAAGACTCTAAGCAACTTAGGTAAACCCTCTCTCAAAATAAAAAAATAAATAAATAAAAAGGGCTGGAGATGTAGCTCACTGGTAAAACCCCTGTGTTCAATCCCCAGAACCAGAAATAAATAAACAAATAAATGCCCTCAGCTCAATGCCCTCTTTCTACTTGAGACATTAACCTTGGTTTTATTTATTTTTTTTTGCTTGTTTGTTTATTTTTGTTTTTTCTACTTCTAAGAATAATAAGGAAAAACTTACTTTCAATGCCCCAAATGAGGTAAGAAGATTATGGCAGGTCTCATATGTGCCCAGAATTTCTTCCCTGAGCAAAGTTATTAAAGGGGTTGTAACACTTTCCTCTCACATTAATCAAGTCCTGCTGGTAGAGGCTCTGTAGTAGGTGTTGTAGGTATCGAGCAAACCCCCACCTCTACAACCACAGACCAAATTTGGAAATTTAATCTCACCTTCAAGGAGAGAGCAGCAACAGTGCAAGTAATATCTGGATATTGATTGTTACTGTTTTTAAAATAAAATAAAGATAATGGAACTTTTTTGACCATCTTCTATGACTTGAGGAATTATTGTTTTTGTCTCTGTGATACAATTTCAATAAGCAGACTAACTCCAAATGAGACTAACTCCTTTAATTTTGTGAATCCTAGAATATGTCCAACTTTTGACAAAGTCTCCAAACTTGACTTCACATAAGCCTGAAAGTACAGATGTGAAATCATACTGTGATTGTTTTAAAAGCCAACAAATGATCCAGATGCAATGGTGGGTGCCTGTAATCCCAGCAAGTCGAAAGACTGAGGCAGGAGGATCACAAATTCATGTTAGCGTCAGCAATTTAGTGAGGCCCTAAACAACTCAGTGAGACCCCATCTCAATATAAAAAATAAAAAAGGATGGGGATGTGATTCAATGGTAAAGCTTCCCTGGGTTCAATCCCCAGAACCTACCCCACCAAAAAAAAATTAATAAATTAGAGAACAAAGGTAGAGTATTAGGGGAAAATATACTGACCTACATAACTTTGGAACTTTAAAGAGCCTGTATGGCTAAAGGTGAAAGACATCACACATAAATATAATAGTCTAGTAGATTAAAAAAAAAAATCTCACAGTAGTTTGGGTTACCAGTTCTACTACTGCTAGCCATGTATGTTGAAAGTGAAAAATTAAGTAAGTGGATGACAGACAAGGAAGATAGGTGTCTTGCTGTTGTAACAAGGGTTTACAGATGAATAAGTCAAAGAGGCTGGAATTGATCCATGTGATAACGAATTAGAGTTGGAGACTTGGCAAGAACTCATGTTTAGCCTAATATAGACATGATGTTTACCCATAGTTATTTCTTTCTCTCTCTCTCTCTCTCTCTCTTTCTCTCTGCATGAATTAGTATACACACATGCATTTTCTTGTTCTCTCAGCTAAGATGGCCTAGAAGCAATGACAACTCAAAAGCAAAGAATACACCAAAGATACAAATCAGGCTTCAAAGATCATTATCTATTCTTCAATGAAAGGGAAAAGGGGGCTTGGGAAGTACCTTACTAGTAGAACACTTGTCTATCAGGTGTAACAGCCTTGGTTGGATGATCCCCAGCACTAAGAAAAAAAAAAGATAAAATTCTGAAAATATCGTAAAAGAAATAAGAGATCCTTGGATAAATGACTTATTCTAGGACTAGAGAAGGCAAAATTCAACATGGACTGGATCATCCTGTAATGCTAGAAAGTAAGTGCTAAAAAAAAAAAAACCAAAAGCTCACATAACTGAGTAGAACTCCATTGTGAATGTGTGTGTATATATATATACCACAGCTTCTCTCATATGTGGAAGCTAGTGTAAAAGAAAAGAAAGTCAAGTTTATGTAATAGAACCATCAAACTCAGTGTAACTTACAATTTGGGGGAAGTCTAGATATGTGGTGGAAGGAGAGAGGGAAAGAGGATGGAGAGAGAAAAGGGGAGCTATAAAAACTGTATGGTATACTTTGCACCCGTGTGATACTGAATACTATATATTAGGCATTTAAACTGAACAATAATAAAAAAATTAATACATATATGTATACATAAATTTATATACGTAATGGGGGGGATATCAGTGGTGATAAGAGACCACAAAGAGGGCGGGGGAAGGGTGTATGGGGGAAGGAATGGGACTGAATTATATTGTCATAACATGCATGTATGAATGCATAACAACAAATTCCCTTCACTATGTAGAAATATAATGCATTAATTTTAAAAAAGCCCACAACAAGAGAGGCACATGTAAGGATAAGGAATCAAATTAAAATATTTTCATTAAACAAAATGAGCATAATTTTAGCAACAAAATAAAGTAGTAGTTGAATTATATCCCAATACAAACAAATATCCATTAATCCATACTAATATAAAAATGTAATAAATGGGTGAGAAGAGGCCAATTTTATTTACTTTTTCATGTGGCTTTCATTGCTCCAACAATTGGTTGTGTATGTGGTGCTGGGGTTCAAACCAGCATCCTAATGCATACCAGGCAAATGCCATAACCACCAGGCACCTCTCCAGCCACCTCTAGAAAGAGAGAAAGAGAGAGAAAGAGAAAGGGAGGGAGGGACTGTGAGAGAGAGAGAAAGAATCAGTTTTATTTAGTTCTTCATCTGGTTTTCATTGCTCCTACACTTCATTGTGTATGCGGTGCTGGAGTTGGAACCTGCGTCCTCACATATGCCAGGCAAGCACTGTAACTGCTGAGCCACTGTTCCAGCCCCCAATTTCTCTTAGAGAAGGATTCAAAAGAATTTATGTAGATACTCTCCTCTGAAGGAGGTACAGCATAACTTACTTCTTAAGTACACCTGTGGAGTGACTTCCTTCGAAAAATTATAGTATGGAAAAAGAAAGAAAAGAGTGATTTCACAGCTAAGAAACCTGACAAACACTACCTAAGGGGATCAAGTCATCATCAATAGTGTTGGTAGCACGTCCCCTTTATGAAAACAGCATTTATCTCCTCAAACCCACAGCAACATTGTAATCATAAGAAAATATCCCAAAAAATCATAACTGGGGAATTTTGTGCAAAATACCTGACCAGTTCTTTTAAAACTTGACAGGGTCATCAAAAACAAGTCTGAAAAGCTTGCAGCCAAGAAAAACTTAATGAGGTGTAACAACTATATTTAGGGTTTCATAGGAGGTGGGATCCTGAAAGAGTAGGACATTTGGTAAAAGCTAAGGAAATCGAAATAAAGACTTCATGTATTTGTACAGACCTGTTTTAATAATGTATAAATACCGATTCATCATCTGTAACTGTAACATGGAGTATGGATGGGTGGGTTCTTTGTCTCATGAATCTGAGGAATAAAATCCCCCGACACAAGGGCAAGAGCAAAGTAACAGAATTTATCAAAGTAATAGAAAGAGCAGAACTCCCAAAGGGGAGGGACCTCAAGAGAGGGATGCCAATTGCTGTCTGTTGTCTAGGGGTTTTTAAAGGCGTATCTGATGTCCCAGCACAAATGATTGGTGGGATCAGGGATGCTGGCATACACCAATCAAGCTCGTCAAGTTCCCAGTTTAATCAGCCAATCTGAAGTGCATTATTTAAATCCCGTATGTACATAATGAACAAGACAGTCCAACCTTGTGGTTTGACCCATCTGTTGAGGAGAGGAAGCACTTCAGGTAGGGGTATGCTTGTTTCCAGCCATTGCTGGGTAGGTGCAAGAGTAACCGAGGAAGGCTGCTGTGGTTGAAGCTGTGAGAAACAAGAATAGGTATTCTAACTCAGAGGAAGTCATTGTGGTTAAAGTTGACAGGGGAGCAGCAAGTCACAGGCTGCCCTCCAGACCCGATGTCTCCTTTAGGTTGGCAGAATGACCCCTACCCTCCTTTCCTTCTCCAGGATCCTTATCCTGGCTGCCTTTGGGAGATCTGTCTTCCTGCCTCATAACAAATGTACCATACCAAAATAAGATGTGAATAAGAGAAACGAGGTGTGGGATACATGGTAATTCTCGTACTACCTTTGCAAGTTTTCTATAAATATAAAACTCTTCTTAATAGAGTTTATTAGGAAAAAGTGCACATCTCATAATGTGTATCTCATTGAATTTATAGTCTTTTTGAAAGTACTAGCAGCCTGCCCCAATTTAGCTTATTCTTAAGTGATTTATCAAATTAATGGTATAAAATTTCTGTAATTTGTAAGTATAATATTAATTGTAAAAGAATGAAATACTCATACTGGTGATATACTATAGAGATATGTAAATACATGGCTAAATACACTCCTTCCCTAATACTAATATTGAGTATTAGTAATACTATTCCCATGACAAAAAATAGAAATATAGCCAGGCATGGTGGGTCACACCTATTATCTCAATGACTTGGGAGTCTAGAGCAGGAGGATCACAAATTTGAGGCCAGCCTTAGCAACTTAGAACCTCAGCAATTTAGAAGATACCCTGTCTCAAAATTAAAAAACAAAAAGCGTAAGGGATGTAGCTCAGTGGTACATACACCTGGGTTTAACCACCAGTACCAAAAAATAAAAAATAAATATATACATACATATATATCTTTTTATATACTTTGTTCTGGAATTTTTGCTTATCTCTTCATGTCACATCATTCATGAGTATCTTTCCAGATTAGTATATATAGTCAACTTTCTGTGGAACTTCACAAAATTCCATACCATGGGAAGAATACTACAGAGTACTCAATGATAACTTTATTGAGTTATGATTTATCAAATTAATGATATAATCATTAATTTTATTGATCCTATTCAGGCTGTTTCTAGTTTTTACTCTCCCTACAATTCAACTTAATATATATCTACCATAGTATCCTGCTATACTCAAGCTATTATCTCTAGGTTAAATTCTCTCTGGTATGTGAGTAAATTAAATGAATTTTTGAAGTTTACTTTCCAGAAAGTAAAAAATTAGCATTTCAACCAACAATGTATGATTGATAAATTTGCCATATATCCTCACCAAGCTGTGTCTCTTAGACATTTACCAATTTGATTGTGAAAAATGCTATCTCATTATTGCTTTAATTTCTATTTCCTTGACTAATAGAGTGAAATTGAGCATTTTTTCATAGTTAAGTTTCCTCTTTGTAGTTTTCCAATCTTTAGTTTATACCCATTCTCCTTTTTTTTTTTTACTGGATTATGTGTATGTTTTCTTTGATTTTAGATCTTTAGTTGAGATTAAAGCCCTCCATGTCATATGTAGAATGGACTTACTAAAATATTTGCTGCATTGAGCTGGAGTGGTGGCTCAGTGGTTAACAGCACTTGCCTGGGATGTGTAAGGACCAGGGTTCAAACTCCAGCACCATGTACACACGAAGTGTTGGAACAACGAAAACCAGATGAAAAACTAAATAAAATTGATTCTCTCTTTCTCTGGGTCTCTCACTGTCCCTCTCTCTCTTTAAATAAATAAATAAATAAAATGTCTAGTGCAAAAAGTTATTGTGAAAATTAAATGATTTGATGTATGTAAAATAGAACAATGCCTGGCCATTGGAAAGTGCTAAAATCAGTTACATTGTGATTATTACTACTATTATTTCTGCCAAAAATATATTTTGTCTCACAATTATTCAGAATTCAATTTGGTATAATGAGACAAACCAGCCAGTGTCCCCAAGCACCACACTGAAGCTCAGGATATTGTTTCCCTCCATTTTCTCAACAACCCTGCCTCATAACTCCATTTTTCTCCCTCAAAGATGTCAATAGATATTCAAGAACACCACCTCCTCCTAGAAGATGTTTTTCAGGGAGGAACACAGAAAGAAGTAGAATTCCAAAAACAACTTGGGTAATATAACGATCTGAGTTAACTAAGGAGAAAAATTTAATTATTGGATCCTATTGCTTCAGGTTGAATTGGGTTTAAATTGTTTTTTATGTATTTTATGATTCCCCAAGAGGCACAAAGAAGCTGGTTTTTCTTTGAATTTTTGATTTGCAGCAGAGTGGATCTGCAATTTCTGGACACAGAAGTCATAGCAGGAAAGATTTTATGAGAAGACTCAAACACAGAGAGCTTAAACATCTCTGCCAAGGGCCAAGACGAAAACAGGATGGCAATTTCAACTACACTTGACCTCAGTAGAAACCTGGTCCTTTTGCCAAATACAAGTGTCATCACCCCTCAGCCAGGGCTCTTTCCATTTAGACTTTCCTGTCACTACCATTCCAACTTCTAGTTAATGATGCAGCTTTTTGTTCTGCTGATGACCATTTGTCAAGGTTTATTACAGATAATAGTTAGCTTAAATTTCATTTTTTCAAAAAAGCTTACATGTTATTTTATATCAGAACACCTAAAAAAAAAAAAAAAAACAAACAAACAAAAAAGGAACCCAAAGTCACCTGTGGACCCTGAATAGATACCTTTAATAAGAAACAGAACATAGAAAGGAGAAAATCCCAAACCACAATTTTACTTGGAGAATTTTAATAAGATTGCTACAGCTTCCCCAGTTTAAGGTTTATAATGACATTAAGGCTCTGACAAAAACACATTTGAGGAATATACCAGCTGACAGAAGAATGTTTTTAATGAGAATGACCCTCAGACTTTTGACAACTACTTGAATCTAAGTATGATCAAAACAGGAAGATAACTGTGAAATGTGTGAGGATGCTGGACAGACAGCATCCTGTCCCTCCCATCACTTAACTTCCTTTCATAATTAGATGTGGTCCTGACTATTAAAGACCCAATTATGTCAACAAATACTTTTCCTCTGGTTTTAAAAGAATTGATAGGATTCCTATTCTTTGTAGATCTCAATAAAACTGTAGAGTCTCATTATGATACTCCGTAATTTAGAACTTTCTTTTAGATACATGGTATCTTGTCATTCTCACACTGCTCTCTCTGATAGGTGACACAGATGAGAAGCTGTGGTTCCCAGAATTAAAGTGATTTCCACAAGGTCACATTACTGAAACATGAGGAGCAGGGATTCAAAATCATGTCTTCCCCCGAAAATCCCTTTCCACTCCGATTCCTTCCTGAATTTATCCAATTTGCAACAGGGCAATGATTCTCTAATCTTATTTCTGCCCTAGCAAATTACTCATACTTTTTCTTTATAATCAAAAAGTAGTTTGTCAAAAATCACTGTCAAAAATCCTTAATCTGGTGAACTGTATTGCCCTTCTAAATTTAACTCTGTACCAAATTATGCACAGACGGAGATTCTTTGGCCTGCAGGCCTGATTCTGCAATTTTCTGTAGTCCCTGACAGACTTTTTCAATTCATCATATTTAGTCACATTGATCATATCACCTCGAAGAATACATTGTAAAGAAATAATATAACCTGATTGATATGAACAGATGTGACATGGGACAATTAAATTTTAGTTTAAGGACCCAAGGGAAAAAACACCTGATGCTCTATAAGATTCAATAAACAAAGACTCCATTGCTAACAATATAAATGCAATTTATAAGTTTTGTTTTAACAAGTGCGAAAGAGAAGAAATATAATACATTTAAATAGTATAATATGTTTTTATCTGGCATGCATGGGCAGAAAATTTCCTCCGAGTGTCTGAAATCCAATATTTCCCATTGATTCCACAAACAAATCTAATCTAGCAATACTAATCCATGAGGGGGGGTGCAGATAATGTGTTTTAGGAAATAAATTATTTATCATTATTATACGTATGAATGAGAGTATATCAAAATAACTCAATATATTCCTTTAAGAAAAAATAAAGGATTTTTAATAGATGCAAAATGTTGATGACATTTTATTGGGACTAATTTTAAAGCATTTAGATGCTGGATTGTTAAAGGCATTTGTATAACATTAGTTGTTAACAAAGATTGTGGCCATGTCTGTCAGGATCTTCTTTTTGTTGAGCTTTACCTTGTGATTTAAGCCCATGTAAAATGGAGAACAAAATATATTGGAAAACCCTGTTGCAGTTATCCCTATAACTGATGCCACTGTCTCCTTTGACTGTCTGCCTACTATCTTTAAGAGTAAAATAGGGGGCTGGAGGGGTGGCTCAGCGATTACGGCACTTGCCTGGCAAGCGCAAGATGTGAGTTCGAAACCTAACACCGCGTACACAATGAAGTGTCGGCGGGAGTAACAAAAGCCACATGCAAAACTAAATAAAAATTGATTCTCTCTCTCTCTTAAAAAAAGAATAAAATAAAATACTTGTACTCATGCAAATGTGCACACTCATATACATTTTAAATGACCAAATATATTCCTGGTTTTTTCCCCATTATACTGAGAGTTGTGACACTTGGATATTTAAGCATCTTGATGGAAAGGATAATAATTTACAATCAAATCAATGTTTTTAAAGCATGTCTTTATTTTCCATTTTTAATGTTTCTGTCTTTCTTTTTTATTTTGCTTTCCTCTCTTCCTCTTTTTTTCTTAATTATTTCACTTACCAAAGGACCCCTCAGGATTTCAGTACCTAGTTCTTAGATGCTGTACTTCTGGCCCTGGTTACACAAGTAATGCTTCCTTGGAAGCTGTGCATAAACACGAAACTGGACAAAGAGTGCACCACTTTAATGTAGCTGTGTAACCTTGACCATGGATCTGAACTCCTGTTCCCAAGATTTCTTATCTTAAGATCCTTACACTATACCTTGTAATTTGGTTTTTTATTTTATTTTTTAAAGAAAGAGAGGGAGACAGTGAAACAGAGAGAGGATCAATTTTACTTAGTTTTTAATATGGTTTCCATTGCACCAACACTTCGTTGTGTACGTTGTGCTGGGATTTGAACTTGCAATCTCATCCATGCCAGGCAAGCACAGTAACCACTGAGCCACTGCTCCAGCCCTCGTGGAATAATTTGTGAGAAGTAAATGATTGAAAAGTGCTCAGCATAGTTGGTAGTGTGGTAAGTGTTCAATATGTTAGTTTCTTTCTTTTTGCTAGTTGAGAAAATAGCAATTTAATATTTTCACCGGAGTTATAGTTTTATCTACCAGCTTGGTAGCTTCTTGCTCCTTCTGAATGCCCAAGCAAGGAAATGAAGATGAAAGCTTTAGGATTGTTCTCTTTCCTTTCTGTACCTTAAATGCACATTATGAAGCATTCTCATGAGAACTAAAGCAGAATAAAGAAATACGTGGATAGGTGAAAATTGGAAGGAGAAGTGGAAAGGCATTAGAATTAGGAGACAAAACACCAGGATAGCATCCTAGACCCTTTACAGTCATCCCATCCAAATGTTCAAGTTCTTGGCCTCCTGAGAAGTGCTTGGGAACCCTTCAGCAACATGGGAAAGTGTTCCATGACCAAACTTCCCTTTCCTTTCGCTGTTCCTCCTTCTATTGCCTTTTCAATATCTTCCCCCTTTTCTATTAAAATACTACTCACCCTTCAAGAATCATCTCAAATGCTATTGCTTCTGAGAAACTCCCCCAGTTCTGAGATTAATTACAGCCTTTCTTTGGCTCCATGCGTTTCTTGTATCACAAGTGTAGTCTCCGTGCTTGACAATCTTCCCTAGCAAGCTCCTTGAAGATGGAACTTTGTCTTATTAACTTCTTTATACCCAGGAAGAAAACTTTTTAATTTATATGGAATAGATTATTTAAAATGTAAAGATCTAGACAGAAATTGCATTGTCCTTAAAATTTATTTAAAATATTCCATGCCTGTTGAGAGCGCAAGATATTTCTTTCTACTTACCTCCATAGCCCTCAACTTATCTGATTCCCTCATGTTAGCACAGTACTAACAGGAAGCAGAGCAGTTTGGAGACAGCACAAAGATGAGAGATTGGAAATCTGCTTCTGTCCCAGCTTTGCCACTCACTAGCTGAATCACTGAGGAAAACATGTCTTTGGGACACAGTCGTCAACTCATCTGTAAAATAAGATGTCAAGCTACATGATTTCCAAAGTCTTTTCCAGCTATATAATAGAAGAATATATTCTACAAATGCCCATTCTGAAGTCTTGCCATCACATTGCTTTCATTCAAGGATTTGTGATCATATTTGAATTTAAACAAAATTGTCAAGAGTTTTTTGTTGTTGTTGTTGTTGTTGTTTGTTCCAAGCATTGAACCCAGGGGCACTTAACCACTGAGTCACATCCCCAGCCCTTATTAATATTATTATTTATATTAAGACAGGATCTTGCAAGGTTGCTGAGACCTGCTTTCAACTCAGCCTCCCAAGTTGCTGGTATTACAGGTGTGTGTGCACCATTACACCTGGATGAATGAAAGTTTAAAATGAAATGATAGTGGTGTCTTCAGGACAACTGGAAAAACGTCTGCAGTTAGGATGCTTGGTCATCCCTTTTGTCTGAAAAGTTTGGGAAAAGCACTGATGTTGACATATGGCTTTGGTTGCTCTGAGTGTGCAAAATAAATGGTTGCCTTTGGCCAGATTCCCTCAAAGCACAGCCAGAGGTGGGGATATCATTTATGGATGGAGGGTCTCAGGAGAAGGGGAGTGAAGGAAAAGGAGTAGCTCAGCAAGGATGTTGTCTCAGCTGAACAACAGCTTTACTTTGAATCCATTGAGAAGCTCTGAAACAGATTTGAGACACCTTGACATTCCAAACCTCATGTCAGTTAGTCATTGGGCAGTGTAGCTTCCAAAGTAGATGAAATAGCTTGTGGCTTCTCTGTAAAGAGAAAGGGGAAGCTTTGAGTTGCTAGTAACTAACATTCAGAGTCCTTGTAAGATGGCTACTTTAGCTGATAAAAGAAATCTAGGCAAAGGACCAACTCTGTCCTCCAGCTAAAATATTTTTGCTTCTTAGGAATATGCTCAGAAAAAGCAAAATTATTTCTATGCTCAAACATATATGTTAATACTGGAGTGTTTTAAGCTCTGATTGTAGCCATGCATTTACTTATTCACTTATCCATACATGTGTTAATAAACATGTATTGAGTCTTGCTAATAATACAATAATTTTCAAGTCAGATATTCTTGAAGGTGAAAGTTGAATGGGTTTTAGTCATTTGGCTTTAGAAAATGCACTTTAACAAGAGAGTTGATCTTTGGTGGGATAGATCCATATACTATCTTCTCTATAAAGGACTGAAAGAGGCAAATGGATAACTTTGACTACCCAAACCATACTAGAGGGTAGAATTGAGTCACTAAGCAGTGATCTGTTGGTGTCAAGATCCCAGGCCCATGAGTATTACCTTTGCCTGAAACAGAGCACCCAGCAATTTAAGAGCCTCTAAATGGTGTTACAGAATATGCAGGGCTTTGAATTCATGAGCTTTGAAAGTGGTATTCTCTCACAGGGTGTGGTGGTGCATGCCTGCAATCCCAGCAACTTGGGAGGCTGAGGCAGGAGGATTGTGTTATAAATGAAATCAAACAGTGGTCGAGTGTGGGTGAGCAAGGCAGAAATTTTACTTCAGCCTAAAGGCAAAAGAAAAATGCACACCTAGCAAGGAAGTGAGGGGTTTTTAATTCCAACCTGATGCAATACTCCCCTTTGCCCTAATTGGAGGAGCTCAAGTGTACAGTCTGCACGATTGGCTGTGATTAGGTGGAGGCAGGTGCAAGAGGAAGTAGGAGGTGACTGTGAGAGAATGGGTGGTGGGGGTCACTGCACATGTGGCGAGGGTCATAGTGATTCAGAGTTCACCGGAAGAGGATGGCTGGGTACCGGAAGGGATCCTTGGAAAGAGGTGGACTGACACAGGTGGACATACACAGGTGAGGGAGTTACTATCTTCAAAGGGGGAGGGGGATCTAAAATGGAGGTAGTAGGTTATATATCACAATTTTTTAAGTTTGACAGAAAAGACATACATCTTAAAATTGCAAGTTCAAAGCCAGCCTTAGCAACATAGCCAGGACCTAAGCAACTTAACAAGACCCTGTCTCAAAATGAAAAAAAATAAAAAGGGCTGGGAATGAGGCTCAGCAGTTAAGTGCCCTTGGGTTCAATCCCTGGTATTCCCCCCCCAAAAAAGTGGTATGCTCTCAGTTTGTTTGTTTTCCTCTTACATTAGCTTGATCTTTCCTTCTTGATTAAACTTCTTTTGGGTTATTGTGGTCTGTATGCTTACAAATAAGGAAGATATTGCCAGCCTGCTGTCATATTAAGAGTACTCCGTACAATCATCAAAGAAATATAAGTCTTATGGGGTATTTCTCTTTGATATGAAAATTCATACCAGAATCACGTTCTTCCTGAAAAGAATCACTGCAAAGAATGATTCCAAGAAGACACACTGGAGGAGAACCAAGCAGGGTTTATCAGGAATAGAAAATGAAACGTCATACATATTTATGCTTGATATATCAAGGCCACTATCATCTGTATCAAGCAGGAAATGTCACACCTGTCTGGACAGTTAGGCATGTTTTACTGGGAATTTGATTTTTCTTTTTTGTTTCTATACTCTCCTCTAGTAGATTGGTTTGATAATAAATACTTGAAACCTTAAAAAATGAATAAATAAAATGTTAATCAGGCTAAGGTTGAGAAACCTTGCTCTAGGATACTAAGCATGAGTTTTAGTCAGATTTTGCATCACTGAGACTAAAATACCTGACAAGAGCAACTTAGAAGAAAGTTTATTAGGAGCTCAAAGTTTCAGAGATCTCAGTCCACAGATGGCAAACTCTATTGCTGTGGGCCCAAGCAAGGTAGCTCATCATGCAGGAAGGGTCCAGAGGAGGAAAACTACTTAGATTACAGCAGGGTCAAGAAAGGAGGCAGAGCTGAGGAGGAGAAAGACAGAGACAGACAGCAATAGGAAGAGCAATCTTTCCAGGCCACACTCCCAGCGACCTACCTCCCTCAACTACACCCCACCTCCTAACAATTACCACCCAGCCATTCAAACTAGATGGGCAGATTGGGTTACAGCTCTCACAATCCCATCACTTACCTCTGAACGTTCCTATATGGACACAGGAGTTTTGAGGGGGGCCCCTCAAATCCCTACCATAAATGCATGTTAGTCTTTCTCACTTCAAGGCTCCTTCCCTTCATTGGCATTGCCAACTCATCTCTTTCATTCAACTAGAAGACATAGGCTTTTATTAATGAAGGTTTCATGAATTTTGTGTGTCTACCTCCAGCTGCCAAAGAAGGTTAAATGGCCAATGAAGTCCTTAGCCCGGTCTTGCAGCTGCGTGGTCTGATCCCTCTCTAGTGGTTAGCATTGCAACTGCAACTGAAAGGAAATCACTGCCCACTCCCAGATAAATATGAGGTAGTTGTACTGGATGTTGGAGTACTGAATCTAACAGGCTAGCCTGTCTCTTCAACTTCCAAGTGTAAAGTCTGCTTGAAACATAACGGAACCTTGAAAATAACACACAAGGGCTGGAGTGGTGGCAGTGGTTACAATTCTTTCCTGGCATGCAAAAGGAGGTGGGTTCAAACCCCAGCACCACTTACACAAAAAATTGTCAGAAAAGCAAAGGCATGATGAAAGACTAAATAAAATTGAATTTCTCTTTCTTTCACTGTCCCTCTCTCTTTAAAAAAAAATATGTGTAT
>PVKS010024616.1:0-30867 GCA_004027875.1 Aplodontia rufa | reverse complement strand
GACAGTGAGAAAGTTGGTCTATTAGCATGTGTTAAATCCAGATAAGAAATAATGTTTTACAACCTAATACTTTTTTTAGAGATATTGTGGGAAGGGGAAGGGCGGGATAAGGGAGGGTAATTGGGGGGGCACTCCTGGGGGTAATTGCAATATCCAGATTATATACACATTTTATATTACTTTGTTAAAAACTTGTATGGTTTTATGGTTGTTCAAAAATAAAAAATTAAAAAAGAGATCACTTAAAAATCATAGACAGAATGTGAGCATAAAAATAACATGCGGAAAGACTTCCTCTCCTGGTATCTCAACATGCCAATAATGAATATTTTCTTTAAGATATTTCTCTTTGAGGCACTGTAAAATGCTATTTGACTTCAAACCATGGCTCTGCTTTTCTTGGAAATTTCTCTATGTTGAGCCTAATCTTTTAAAATGTGTATAAGCTTGTACTTCAGTTAAAATAAAACATTAATAGATAAAAAAAAAAAAAGACCAAAGATCTCTCCCAAACATCTTCTGATTGGTTCAGGTATCTATATCATTCAGGTTAGTGCAGAAAATAGTAGCTATCCTAGGTATTCCAAAGAGAAAGTTATTTTGATGATTATAGAATCACTACAATTTTTATATTAGTTAAGAAAGTCTAGGTTATGTAGTAAAACAAATTAACCTTAAAATCCATGGCTTAGCATAACCGAGTATTGCTTTTTCTCTCATCCAATGTCCAGCTTAGATCTATAGCAGGGAATTTACTCTGCTCTACGCAGTCCCTCAGAGACCCAAGCCCTAGAGAACATGCCAACTGCTATTTGTGGTCTTCTCAGTTGCTGCAGTTGCAGAAAATCTCACATGGGTTATTCTGGAAGTTACTCCATTTCATGGCTGGGTTTTGTCGCAGGGTTCCATGCAGCAACGTGTGCAGTTTTCAATGTACTCAGAAAAAGGGGAGCTGGATATTGAGATTTATTACTATAAAGACTTAGAAACTGAAACTCAGGGAGGTGAAGTAATTCTCCCACATTTGCAGTGAATACTTGGCAGAACTGGAGTGCAAATTGCATTGTTATACAAAGTGCCTGCTGCCCCTCTTGTTTCACTTTGTCCTATTAGGTTCCTCCCTGCAGAAATCTGCTTCCAGCCGCTCAGATGTTTGCCTTTCTGGGGCCAATTAGGGTGAGGCAAAAAATCATACACAGCCCTGAGCAGAGGACTAATCAGGCATCATGTGACTGCCTCACTCTGCTTTGATATCTGCCACCAGTGCGGCAATTTCCCAAACAGAAATACCTTCAGCCTGGAGCAAAGAGTACATGGAGAGTAACTTCAGGCAGCTATAGACCACATTAACATGGGCAATAGACAGACTTCCTTCACTGTAAGTCATTTAGACTTTGGGATTGTTTATTACTTGAGCATAGCCTAGTACAATCTGATGAGTACAAACGCTGAAAACTCACAAAATCCAATGAAGCATTTAGCATTCTGAATTCAGAAAGAGCTAGAATCTAAGAGACTATCATGTATCTTAGTCAGGGCCCATGGACAAATTCTGCATGGCTTTGAAATTAAAATGATTTACATTAAACTCTTAATTCTATGTCCCTGATCTCTCTTCACACCCAAATTCTCAATGTGGGTGGAAAGAAAGGCACAGAGAACATCACACACACACACACAGAGAGAGAGAGAGAGAGAGGGACTTAGTGGTTCTAGTCTAGGGCAGAATGGTCACATTTTCATTTACCCCTTTGCCAAGGTGAGTGGGGGGCTGCTGGAGGATAGACCAAAATAGCTGACCATCCTGCCAGGATCACAAGGCATGGATAGAGATATACTAATTCTCCAGAGCAAAATAAGATGCTGAAATTCAAGCTGAAGGAAAAAAAAATGGGATTCTTAGTAGCAGTCCACTGAAATGACAATAATTATTCATCATTGGCAAGCCCCCTTTATCCCTTTCTTTCTTTCTTCTTCATAATCACATGAAACCATCTTCCTCCCTCTCTGCTACCCAAACCAAGAATCTTTAATAACCTTGTAGAAGTCTGTTATTTGGAGGAGTCCAGCTTCCCATTCCCTCTGCTCGAATCAATAGGATAAAATAAAGATAATCTACATTAATTTGGTTGCAGTTGTTTTACCATCCCCTGAAACCTTGAAGTTCAGCAGTACTGGGCCAGCTTGAAGAAAACCTTTCTGACAGGAAAGCGAATTTCAAAAAAAATGTTCCCCAGTTTGCTAGGCTTATAAGCCTAGGGCAAGTTTAATTAAACTCAATGGAGCATTTTAAAGTGAAGAAAAAATTAGGACAGCAAGAAAAACGTGTTGATTGTTTCCTAATTATGCTGTGGACTTTCTCTCTAATGCATACCCCCTCCTTTTTCTCCCTAAATAAAACAACTGGCACGTTAAGTTTGCACATAGAAGATTACATCTCAACCATGCATTCTGTACCAGCCAGGCATGGTGTTTCCCATTCCACTACTGCAAACTTGCTTTTTGAGGATTTTGATAGCTTCGTTTTTACATAGAGATATTTAACAAAATACACAGAGAGTGAAGGCAGTGGGAGTGAGGGAGAGAAATGCAAGGAGCACATAAGATTCCAGCACTTTTCAACCTTTCTACCAGTAATGCTCTCTTTGATTAGCCCCTCTCCAAAAAGAATACCACACTATAAAACATTTAGTCTACTAAACAGTCTGTACTTTTAAGGACATGATTAGTTTACTTCTCTATTTTAATTCATAGGAAACATGCATTAACTCAAAGTAATCTTTCTGGCATAGAATGTAGCCCCATTGCTTATATAATCACCGCCAAAAGCAAAGAAAGAAGATCAGCCATTACAGTCCATTCAGTGCACTGATGATGGCCTACTATGTGCCAGGCACTGCACATCTAGCCTTGTTATGAGTAAGTGTGAGATGTATACTAGGATTTGAGAAATAAACTCGTGGATCTTGGAGACTCTAGCCACCTTGGTTGGGAATCAGATTACTGGAATATGCAGTGAGTATTATAGCTGCCCAAGACGAGAAGAGCCGTGAGAGGCATGACCATAGATCTGGACATAAATAAAGGGAAAAGATGATTTTTTTGTAAAACCCTCAAGCCAGAGAGTCTCCAGATCATCGGCACATAAATAAAAATCAATGTGCTTTAAAGGGTGTTACAAAATTCTTTAAAAAGAAATAGTAATAGTTAACCTTTAAATAGTGCTCGCTGAGTGCCAACTATAGCTTTAAGCATTTTATGTATATTCGACTTTCCCATAAGGCACAGTCAAGTTAGGTGATGAGCCTAAGGTTACACAGGCAATTTCTGCACATGGAAGACTGTTAACAAAACATGTTCTGTTAGAGAAACGCTGGAAAGCACATGAACTCAGCAGATCTAAATCTTCTCATCATGAAGAAACACTTTGTTTCTTTTGCCCATATGAACTCCTGTGCTTTCAAAGATTTTGACTACTGCATCACAAAAGATGGGGAGAAGGGACATAAAATGAAATTAATTTTATTG
This sequence comes from Aplodontia rufa, assembly GCA_004027875.1. NCBI lineage: Eukaryota > Metazoa > Chordata > Mammalia > Rodentia > Aplodontiidae > Aplodontia > Aplodontia rufa. The sequence goes on along the minus strand of PVKS010024616.1, from coordinate 27,339 downwards.
ATAATATATCACATAGAATTTTGGAAGACTCTGGAAGAATGTGTGTCAGGAAACTACATTAACAGTGATACAGAGCTAAAACGGCCTCACTTTGGGAATCTAGGGAAGTTGTACTAAATAAAGACTCTTTGAAATCTGATCTGTGTATTATGTTCCCTGTTTAAACCTATACTACTCTCAAACTTATTTCCTCTCAATGATGATACTCTAATGCTGTGATTCCTGAAAATTTCAGAAGGCAGTAGGTGGTATATTGGAATCTCTGGGGGGAAATACTGAATTTGAAGAAAACCCTCAAGTGATTCTGAAATGCCGACTACTGAGCACGGAGGTGGATTGCTCGCTATATGTTGCCTCCATACTAACTCTCAGAGACGAGTAGAGAGTCATTGGACTGGGCTCACCCACATTTGCCTGCTGTCCTTTCTCTGATTTAGCCATGTGAGGTCCTACATTTGAGCAATAATCACAGCCAGGCAACCCCGTGCAAACGTAAGCATATAGTAGCATCTGCTGGAGTCAGCATAGGATAACAGAAAATGAACTGGGCTGAGAACTCATGGTCATCCCCAGACCTCACACCACTGGCTCTGTGGGTGTGGCCAACCCTCATGGCTTTCCAGGGCTTCAGCAGCCTTCACTGTCAAACACAGACATTTGGTCCAAAGAAAGCTATGATCCATTTTCAATTCTAAAGTTATTTGATTCTGAAAAGTTAGACCAACGTACACATCAGGGCATACAATTAGTTAATTTAACATTTATCAGACTTAATGCTTCAAAGGGATGGTCTCTGACAAGGATAAAGCCAATCCTCTAGCCTGCTATTTGAGACATTAGAATTTTGTTTCTTCTCCCATCTTTCTGTCTCACAATTCAGATGATTTTGTCTTATTTACTATTGAAGTTCCCCTTAGATCTCAACACATTTTTGTTTTTATTTTACTTTTTAAAAGAGAGACAGTGAGAGAGAGAGAGAGAGAGGGAATCAAGTTTTATTTTCATGTGGCTTTCGTTGCTCCAAGTCATTTTGTATGTGGTGCTGGGGTTCAAACCCATATACGCCTGCCTGCATGCCAGGCAAGTGCCATAACCTCTGAGCCACAACTCCAGCCCCTCAATACTTTTTTAAAACTATACTTTTTCTTCCCTTTGCTAGAAATTTATTCTCCATTTCCTATAGCTTTATAATTGCCACCTTTGAAAGTCTCATACAAATTTCACAACACAGTCAAAAATTTCTTTCCTCTTTAGACCTTCTCAGATTAGATTAGATTTCTGGGCAGAAGTGAATTTCACTTTTCTGCTTTTTTTTTTTTTTCCTTTGCCCACTTTGTTAAATGTGGTTTGAATGCCTTGGAGTTCCAGTTTCTCAACTTCAGTACTATGATATTTAGAGTCAGATAATCCTTCATTGTGGGAACCCATCCTCTGCCCTGTAGGATCTTTAGCAGTGTTTATGACCTCTACTTTCTGAATGCTAGTAATATAACCCCAGCAGTCATAACAATTAAATCTTACTTTTGATTTTCCAAAATGTCTCTGGAGGCAAAATTTTCACTCTAGTGAGAACCAGATATTTGTGTATCTATCATAGCTTCTCTTCTCCACAGGACTTAGGATAGTATGTGCTAGCATAAATATTTGTAGAAGTAATGAATTAATAAATCATTGTTGAATAATTATTTGTATAATGAATGAATTTCTGTCAAATCATTACAATTCAGATATCTGTTCTATTAAGTCCTGAGTTAAGAGGCAAACATTTGTGGTGGTTGGCTGGAAAGACTGTATGTGGGAGTGATATTTACCTAAAGTTCATCTCAAACTTACACGCTCCTGAACTTCCTGCTAAGGAATAAGCAGCTTGAACTTGTCCTATGGTTTCCCTTTAGATTTACACCAACATTTACCTCTTTTTGTTCAAGTAGTAAGGGAAATTGGCCCCTTCCTCAAAAGACAGTTCCTTTGTGCTGATGGAGCTAGCTGAGGCTGAGAGGACATCAGCCTATCTCAACTGTGGTGGGAGGAGGAGCTAAGGGGAAAGGCCAGTGCTAGAGAATGTGAAGTTCAGAACAAAGGCCAAGCTGGGGTGATTATGCTAGCTAAAGAAAATTTGTCTTCATATATATTTTACCTTTAAGATATGATAGTTTAAAAATAGGGTTTGTTTTAGGATGAGATGAGGAAACTTTCTGGTCTTAAAATAATATATTAGGGAATTGGAAAGGGGTGAGCACTTGGGACAGAGGGTACTGAGGCATGTGTGTGGGGTCAAGTCCCAACGAAGCTTTTCCATGGTCAAGTCCTCTATGAGAGTGGCAGGTAGGTGTGTCACCAGGAAGGAACGTTCTCCCAGACACAGCCAAGTCTCAGACATCTGCCAGCAAAAAGGACCAAGCAGAATGCCAGCCTGGGGAACAGAATTGCCAGGTTTTATGTCTGTCTCTCATAGGTACTTCAATTAAAAATAAAATGCCAGCTTCTTGAGTCAGCTGTTGTTTTAGATTATTCTTTTCCCTTCTATTAGCAAAATTAATTGACAGTATCTCTGCAGAAAGACTGATGCCTGTTCTAAACCCACTGCCTCTTTTCCTTTCAGCTTCAAGCTCAGCCATTTTTAGTTTCTTCCATTGAGAATCTTATGGAAAAGTCCTGGGCATCTTTTGATATTTATCCATTCAGTTCTTCTATATTATTCATATAACAACAAAATAACAGTAATAGCTAATGCCACCACCAAAATAAGTAAAAATTTCAGAGTACTTAACTATGAGACGAGTATCATGCAGAACCTTTACACATATGAATAATCAATTATCATGAAGATTATTCAAATATATCAAGGTTTTAAGCAATTGTGCTCATTTTGAGGTTAAGTGAGCTAACGCTTAAATAGTTTAATAAGTACCTGATATAGCACAGCTGATAAGTGGATAGATCTAGGATGCCAATTCAAATGCACCTGGTACACAAACTGCTTCTAAACAGGAAATGTCACTCTTCTCCATTGATTCTGACTTGGTGCTTTTGAAGGGCAATTACTCCAATGAACACCATAATCATGGGAGAGTATACAGCAATGTCTCAGGACAGCTTTCACGCTGGGGGTGGGCATGAAATTTTCCTGTTCTTACAGTAAGGCTAAACAGTACACTGCGTTCAATTGTAGATACTCCATTGGTTCTTTTGAACTAGTTCATTGTTGGGCCTGGCATTCACGGGTTAAAACTTTGAGATTTTAAAATGCAAGGGAGCTTGTAGAAGCATCTTGTTTGTTGTGTTTATTCTTTTGTTTCAGTCTCATATATTGTTGCTAATTCTGCAAAAGAGAAAAAAATAAATGCCATTGGGGTTTTGAGACTGACTGATTTCTGAGAAGGAAAAGAGAGATCCTGAAAGAATAAGAGTCCTACCTGAGAAGATGGTTAGGGGTAGCAGCCCCCATAAACTATGCTTGTCTACAGCCTAACCTTTGTCCCAGTCTTGGAATCAAAGTCCGTGGTGCCCTTCTTTGGTTCCTACTTTGAATCAGGTCAATAGCCAGTAAAAGGAAATTGTGCTGAATTATCACAAAATTTATTTGTGCTGACTTATTGGAAATAAGGCAAGACAGATGAGTTGTAGCATCTGCACACTTGATTACCCCCTTCCCCAATTTTTCCGAGGCCTCATTTTGGATCTTTTTGCTACAGCATTTTAGCTCTAACTTTGGACACTGAATCATGCTCCAATGTCCCATCAAGCATCTGGGTAATGTGATAAATCCATCCAAAGTCTTGTAGTGCCATCCTGCACGTGACAAATGCAATAACACGTCAGGCTCAGAATGATACCCGTGTTAGGCAGATACTCCCTCTGCTGACAGCAGGTGTTTCTGCTTTATCTGAAAATAATTCACTGAATAGATAATTGGTGAATCCCCAGTAGGAACAAAACTTGATTCTGTCTGAGCATAGGTTACCAAGTGTACCACCATAAAATAATTGATTTTGTGATATATTAAGTGGGGACATACTCAAGACTACTGAACTTTTCACTTAGGGCCTCAGGCTGAAGTTGAACTAGGTTCCCAAAGGTGAAGAACCCATGCATGACACGGGCAGGGCTTCACACTCCAACAGCCAATTTAACTTTCATTTTCTTTATTAATCTAATATATTCTACCTTTCACCAGGACGTGATGTGCAAGGAGTTTTATGAAAATGGTTGAGTTGTTATTGGAGATAATCACTGAAGGAATGCATTGCCAAAGTCAGGAAAGTGTGAATCATTTTTTTGCGCTGTTGTTTTAGGGAAGAGGTTTCAGATGCTGATAGGGAAGTTACTCTAGCTATAGGGCAAATTTAATTGCATTTTTAGAAACTTCTTTTAATCCTATAATAACAAAAAATTAAATCAGTGCTGACATTTTTTGTTGCCAGAAGAAGGTAGTAAAAGGGTAAAGAAATAATTGTTAGTTCTGAGAATATAATTAGCAACTTTAATGCTTTAATCTAAAAAATGCATATTTTGAGCCTGGGTGAATGATTAAAGAAAAGATATTGAAAGCCTTTGAAATTTCTAACTGTGTTTGTTTTTAATTGTGAGTTATGATCACTATAATTAGCTCATTTAGTGCATTTATAAGGTAAACAAATAGGAATTTCGACAAGTTCAGGGATATTGCAGGCCAAATAGGATTGACATCCTGACCTCTGAATTTCTCTGTGAAGCCTTTATTTTAATGTCTGGCAGAAGTTTCCTTTTTGATTTTTGGGCAAAAGAGGGGGTAAGAGAAACCAGGATCAAACAATGTGAGACAGTGTCAAGGCTGGGGTGTATTTGGAGGTTTGCTCCCAAGGGGCAGTCAGGAACTTCCCCAGCCAGGTAGGCCTGAGTGTCCACAGCCCTGGTCCCTGGGTTGCAACCAGGCTGGGTCTGAGTTAGAAGCACTGAAGTACGTGCAGATTCCAGATAAAGGAACCTGGTGCTGAGTGTGAAGACGGAAGCCGACCGCCCTGCTCCGCCTTGACAAACCGTGAAAGCTCATTACTATGTGCTAGAAAAAGGAAAAGGGGGGAGAAAACCCAGAGGGATCTGGGGAATGAACTTTGGGGGGGGTCTTATTTCTCTCAGAGGTGCACATTAAAATTCTCTCTTTCATTCATTAATGTGAATACAAGCTGCCTGAGAAAATAGCTGGTGGGACCTCCTTTAATGAATAGTGGGGTTTTTCTATGCTCTGGAGGCTTAAAATTGGGTTTCATCCCACTGAGGATTTCTTTCTTTTCCTTCTCCTTTTCACTTCTTAACACTGCATGTTTGGTTATATTTCGAGGACTCACCTACACCACGACCTGCCACATTTAGTTCTAATCGCTCATATGATTAGATTGGGCCACCCACAGGTAGCTGGGAGGGGCTGGTGTCAGAAGCTCCCAGAAGTTCAGGGATTTTCCCAACATTATTTGAAAGTTTCTACTCTGTTGATCACATGCAATCAAACTTGTTCTTGTGAAGTTCCTCATACTGCTTGGTTTTGAATAGACTAGATATGAGTATAATTTTTTTTCTTTTGCTTTCAGGATTTTTGCTTTAGCTTGAAATAGAATTAGCCACTGTTTTAGCATTGCATGGCTTTATTTCTTTAGGATTCTGGTCTCAAATAATTTTGTCCCACTTGGTCCAGATATTTAGCGCATGGACTTCATTCCACTTCATCCACGCCCTCCAGCAACTATTACCTATATCATCCATTTGGGCTGTTTTCATAAACTATTTCATGTTGCCAGTTACCTTCTTGTGTACATTTCAAAGTGTTCTAAGGAGCGTGATGTATTTTCTGCTTGTTCATGTCTCCAAGGCCCAGTAAGTAGTAGCTGTTCAGTTAATCTTTTCATGAGAATGACTGGCATGAGGCCATATTTTCACCCATTTGCTGCTCACTTCTACCAGAAGGAAGCCAAGATGACCATGAACTTTAGTCATATTCCAAAACTAAGATTTGTCTGGGACTGGTAGAGAAAGTGGCTATGGAGAGTTCTCTAATCTAGACAAGATTGTGGTAAGAAGAGAAATGCTGAGCTATATCTCAATTTGAGGATGGGATAACAATGTAACAGCAATTCACAGAGCAGGTTGTGGCTCAGCCCCAAGAAGACAGTGTTTAATTCCTAAGGCGGGGAATACGGAGACAGATAGGATGGTCACCCTGTTTCACACCAGTTAGAAACACAGAGCTGTTTTTCTGGAAGTCTAGTTTAAAGTTTATTGGTTTTTTTTTTCTATTGCTTTTTCTCCTAAGAATTCTTTTAATCTGTGGTATTTAATTTATTTTTATTGCATCCCATATATTTTTAAGAACAAATAAAAAAACAGTGTATCGTATTATTAAGAACAGAATTAATTAACAAAGTATATATAGAGAAAGGTAAATTGGTATTTAGGGTTAGAAAAGGGGGGGGGCATGTAGTAAACACTTAAGAACAGGATAGAGTAAGCTAAAGCTCCGGACGGAAATATCCCTGGAGCATGCACGAATCATTTGTTTAATATTTATTGAGTGTCTATTATGTCAGGTATTATACTAGACACAGTTTTATCCATTCATTGTTTAATATTGTAGAACTACTCTGTATACTTACAAATCAACGAAATTTATAGTCTCATAGACTATCTAGTATATTGGGTCATTAAAAAATTCTGTGGCATATTTATAATCACGATATTCTGGACTTCATGATATTGATGAAGAGTTACTTTAAAAGCCTAGTTCCAGTAGGCTTTTAAATGCCAGATAAGTTTTTGTCAATGGGAATCAAGGAGAATATGGTGACAGGAACACCAAGGTAGAATTTGTTTCCTGGACTAAGCCATTAAAGTCCTACCTTGGGCACCTCGTGCTCTATTTTGTATCTTAAGGAGGCATCGAACTGCTTGAAATTTTGCACATGTGGTGTAAGGAGTTAACACTGAACAGCCAAGTGAGCTAAACCTAATAACAGCAAGGCGGTTCCTGCTCTGCAGGATCAGATCTGTTATCTGTTATTTGGTTCTGCTGCTGAGAAGCAAAAGAAGTCCTGGATATTACAGCTGTCACTGTGACATCTGTTGTTTCAGGATCCGTGACTGCTTCCGTCACCACCTGACCCAGATCATCACCATAACATTCTGTCCACTATTAAACTTCGAAAGGCCCTCACCCTCCAGGTGGTACTTCAAGGTTGACATACCAAGGTGTTTGTCTCTGTCCCCCTGACTGCCTCTCAACGGAAAAATACAGCCTCACTTTGTGCACAATTGATGGCAAACCAAGTCTCCCAGGGTTCAAGGGGAGCAGCTGAGAGCAAGAGTTCTTGAGGCGTAGCCCCGATCCGCTTTTAATCACTTGTCATAAGTACTGGAGGGCCTTGGAGCATTCAGAATTGTCACTTCTCATGATTGTCTGTGGTGGCTATCATCTTCCTTTGGACAGATTACTCCAGCTATTAAAATGACAACAATAGTGGTGCACACATGTATCCCAACTTACAAAACAGATGCATAAAGGGTGGTTAGTCCTCCCCCCATGCAGGAGGAATATTTTAATTTTAGAAAGGTCCACATATCTCTGGACATATGGATTTGGTTCATATCATTAATGATGTAACAGAATGGATACTGATAATTTAGGTACACAGTTAGCAGATCAACAAAAGAAATCTCACCTGAGTTAGCGAATTCAGTCCTCTTTATACACTTTCAGGAATGTGATGAGTAATGTAAAGTAAGGCCCATCTGTGCTGTACAGAGCTTTGCTTCCAAGGTCTCATTCACTCATTTGTTCATTTATCCATTCTTTGATTCAGAATCTGTTTACTGAGACCCTGTAATGCATTAAGCCCTGTGCTGATGACTAAGGACAGAACAGCAAAAGGCACATTCTCCAGTCTCATGGCAAAGAAAACAGGGCCGTGACTATATTTGTAGCACAGAGTTTCCCCACGTTAATTGAAAAATTCAGGAAATCTGACTACACGTGGCCCTGGCCACCTAGCCATTGGATAGCGTGAAGCAAGTGACTTGCATGTATCCTGAAGGCACTGGCTGATCTAACTCACTAAAGATGACAGAAAAGCCACAAGCTGCTCCTTGCCTGGTGCACCACATTTTATTTTGTTTACTTCCCTTTCCCTATGACTTCCTTCAATAATCTAGCCTAAGTCTGACACTAGATAAATGTATGCTTAGGCAAGACTTTTTTTTTTTAAAGAGGAGAGAGTGAGAGACAGAGAAAGAGAGAGTTAATTTTATTTTTTTCACTTGGTTTGTTTTTCCTCCTTTTAGTTGTGTTTGTGGTGCTGGGGATCAAACCTGTGTTCTCATGCATACCAGTCCCTTATAAAAGTCTCTTAACCTTTCTAAATCTTCATTCCTTAAGCGCAAAATTCCTTTAGATCATATGTAAGATCCTTTTCTTTATTTAAATGTTCCGTTGTTCAGAGTAGTTTTATAATCACAGCAAACTTGAGAGAGAGGTACAGAGATTTCCCTAAGACATTCTGGTCCCACATGCACAGCTTCCCTCATTATTAACATTCCCACAAGAGCAGCACATGTATTAGAGTTGATGACCCTCCATCATGAACACCCGAAGTCCGCGGTTACATTAGGGCTCGCTCTTGGTATTATACATTCCTCAGATTTGGACAAATGTATACTTTTACACAATCATTTCAGAGTGGTTTCACTGCCCTAAACATCTTCTGTTCTCTACCTGTGCACCCCTCCTACCCTGCTAACCCCCAGCAATCACTTCATAGTTTTCCCTTTTTGAAATGTCAAACTACTAGAATCATACGGCTTGTAGCCTTTTAAGATGGGCTTTTTTCATATAATCATATGTATCTGAGTTTCCTCCATTTCTTTTGTGGTAATATCTTTTTCTTTAGTGTGAAAATATAATATTTTCTTTGAAGAAGCATAATTCTACTTTATTTATTTACTTTTTTAGAGAGAGGGACAGTGAGAGAGAGAGAGAGTTTTTCATTTGACTTTTGTTGTTCAGACTCTTCGTTGTATACGTGGTCCTGGGATACGAACCGGCATCCTCCCGCATGCAAGGCAAGTGCTATAACTGCTGAGCCACTGCTCCAGCCTCCATAATTCTCTTTTAATTCGCTGTCTTCAAAGTGCCTCCAGGCATTTGCAGCGGCACAGCCTTGGCACTATGGTTCACTGAGCAGAACAGAAGGAAGACAGGGTCTGTGCCACCCAAGCAGTTTGAGAGTCATGAATTCCCTACTTACTTGAAGTCTGTGTCAGAACAAAGACGTATTATCTGTACCCAACAACATTTATCCAGCTCAGAACACAGGAGAACTCTTGGGAAGACAGAAGGCAAAAGACTGCACTTTGGGGCATCTGCCTTGCTTAATAGGTTTGGGCTTGCGGTGCTGGGTGCTGAGTCTTATTTATCTTTCCTTCTTCTTTTCTTTTTATAGTTGTCACAGTGTCTGCAAATTTAGGTAGTTGCCATCAGGTAAGTATTTGCATCTTGTATAAAATGGCCTGCACTCAAATAGTGGTAACTGAGTGGGAGAAAGAAGGCACTAAAAATTAATATCTTATGATTTTTTTCTTTTCTTTTTTTTTTTAAGAGAGGGTTCCAGTGAGACAGAAAAAGAGAGAATTAATTTTATTTAGTTTTGCATGTGGCTTTTGTTGCTTCAACACTTTGTTGTGTATATGGTCCTGGGATTTGAACCCACATCCTTGCTCATACCAGGCAAGTGCTATAACCGCTGAGCCACTGCTCCAGCCTCTTATGCTTTCTCTATAACAAAAATCAGTTGAACATTTAACTAAGTAATAAATAGCAATAACTGTATGAGAACTGAAAAGAAAAGCAATGTTGGATAAAATTGGAAAAGTAACCCAGATATCTCAGAGCCTGTGAATATCTTCCCAGCTAATTATTTTTTACCTCTGCTTTAGCTACTCTTGGCTACTTCTTTGCATGAACTTTCCTTCATAAACAATTAATGTTCTGAGGACTTTGGTGAACAGATCAAATATTTCAAGCATTTGATATCAAAAGGCCCTCTTCAGAAGAATGGACTTCTGAAGTTGCAGGGCTCTGAGCATAATGTGAGTTTGACATAGATTAGAATGTTTTAGAATTCCAGAATGCTTTTCAGGATTTTTTTTCCCTGAGAGTAGAAATTTAGAAAGGTGCTGCCCCAATTCCATTTGCGTCCTGGTCCTCCACCTTAGTTTGTTCTCTGAACCTTTCAGGCACTTTAACGGGAGGACTTTGGTTTACACTGGCGGGGACTTGAAAGATCACATTCGTGGACTATAAAAAGCCTTTTCTAGGGAAACAATTGCAGAGACCATTTTTATGCTTTTGTGATTGGGGTGGGGTAGGATGGGAGAAAGGAAGAAACATATGTTTGAGGAATTTAATATATTTTTAAAAGTTTGAGCTTAAAAGCTACCCACAGAGTTCTTGATTATCTCAAGGTGAAGACAGGGGTGAGTTATTTACAGTGACAGCCTGTCAGATTGAACATGTAGCAGAAGGACCAGGGGAGTATCAGCAAGCTCGAAGACGACTGCGCTCAGCAGTGGGCTTGAGGCTGCCCTGAGGAATGGGATGGAGTGGAATCTGGTGCCATGCCTCAATAAAAAGCCCAATTACAGAACGAAGGTAGCTTTATTTTTGCCTCCCATGGTAAAAACTTCTCTCTGTGGTAACTTGAGTGTGCAGGCTGGGGCATCCGTGAACACACGTGAAGACAACAGGTGTCTTAAAGGAAGAGGATCCTGTGTTCTAGGAGTAAACACTGCAAAGTATCAGGTTCACCTGGCTGGAGATCACAAGGGCCTGTTGTTACAGTATAGGTCCCTGGGTTTACTCAGAAACTACAGGACATGTGAAGTTTTAAAGCATGTGTAGTTGATAGAAAAATGGTAGTGTTGATATCTGCCAAAGCTAATAGAAAGTAGGATGAGATTAGCTAAACTCCTTTAAGAATTAGAAATTTTGAGCATTTGGGTTGTACCGTCTAGTATGGTAGCCACAGTGTCTAGGGTGTTCTTGAAGTGTGGTTGGTCCAAACTGAGATGTGCTGTAACTGCAATATACAGAATGGATTTTAAAGGCTTGTGTGAAAAAGAATAACAAATATCTCATTAGTAAAAGTTTTATTCTGATAAAATGTTAAAATAATAATATTTTGGATATGTTGGAATAAATAGCATGTTGTTAAAATTAATTTCACATTTATCCTTTTCTGTTCTTTAATTTAGTCACTAGAAAATGTAAAATTACATATGTGGCTTGCACTTGTGGTGTGCACTGTATTTCTATAGGTTCCCATGGGCCTGAGGATGTTTGCTAGAAACTATGGGAGAAGACAAGATAGATACTTGGGTTAAATATTTAAAACATGTTTCAAAAACAAATTCTATAGAACAGTGTTCTACCACAAATTATTGAACAGATCTGGCTATGCCAGGTGTTAAGTAATATATCTTAACCCTTAATAATGTTTTTCCAACAAAATTCATTTGCCATACTGTCTTGGAATAGGAGCATCCTGTGCCTAAGAACATAAAAGAAGAAAAGGAAGGAGTACAAAGGAATAGGGGAATGGAGACAATTCACTCAGTGTACAAAAACGTTCTTTTCAGCAACTTATACAATCAGAGAAATTCAGAACAATTAAAAGATTTGGAAGTCCTCGAGGATTAACTTTAAGAAAGCCTGTTGTCTTAAAGAAACCCTCCAGAGAATCTAAGAAAAACATTGCTTTCATGGGATTTTGCTATGTGAGGGCTGCACTGTGTTCTAGGTAGGTTCCTACATGCTGGACTTTTTCCTCCATTTTGTTCCAGAAGAGTTCTATGTGATTGGGACTTCAAAGAGAAAACAGTCTTTACTTTCCATATGATGTCACCTTGAAAATTCCCCACCTTAACCCCTCATGAAATGAAAAGCTTCTTCTAGAAAGACTATTCTAGATCATCCTCATTGCTCTGGTGCTCCTGAGACGTTTTCCAGACATACTGTAATTATCTCCATCGTGGAGGAGGCACCAGATACATTTATTTGCCCCTCTCTGTGGCTGGAAGTCAGTAATTAAAATGGCCTAATTTTCATTCACTCTATAAATGTGCCTCCCTGGCCCTCAGCTGGGAGAGCTGCTGCCCTTGAACCCCAGGGAAAGATCTCTGATTGGCTGGTGAACAGTTAGGACAGGTGAAATAATCTAATCTGGAATATTGCTCTCCTCACCTTTTTTAATAAACATTTTGCCTTGCCACAGACCTTAATATAACAGCAGTAAAGGCAGGAGAGGAAATTGGAAACATGGCAGGAGTGTGCCTTATGCTTCATAACAAGCCCCAAAATGTGACTGTTTATTAAAACTAACACTCTTTTGTGAGGGTGTGGATCAAAATATCCAGTGATTTCTCTTCTTTGATATCCTTTCCTATTTTTTTCACATAGCACTCAGTTTCAGTTTCAGTTTTGGGGTTTCATTAAGTTTCTGGCACTGTGGGCCTAAAAAAAAGTCACTTGCCCATGATTTGGCCCCATCAGACCTTTCCATCATTTATTTCAGTCTGTAGGAGATCTGTACGGATGGGTTGCCTCTTGGACCATAGGGAAAGGAAAGAGTTAAGGCAGGTGAAGGAGAGGAGGAGTGGAGTGGCCCAAGAACTGCCTCACAAAATACAATTAAGGGACTTTCCCAGGCCTGGGGCTCTCTGGTGCTGCCAGGGAAGACTGAGCACAATGCTCCCCTTGTCCACATACCTCCCTTTTGTTTCAGCAGCACTTTGGCTCCCACACATGCAAAAGTTTGAATTTCCTGTTGGCTCTGAGGTGAGATTTATTAACATTTATTAAGGTCGCTATTCATTGTGAGTTTACTGGGCAATAAGCCTAAGAGCTTTTAGGGGCTTAATTGCCTATGTTTCTGGGGAGTTGCAAAGCTCCCCACAGCGTCACTGTCAGCCAGATTGGCCAAATGTGGACTTCTTGGTGTGTCCAGGGAGTGTATCCTAGTCCAAAGGCAAGGTCAGGGGAAGGCTGAAGGGCTAGAAAGGAGGCAGTTACCTTGGCGTATTAGATTGGCTTTCTGCTCTGGCTGTTTTTGTTCATTTCCCTCCGGCTCATCTACCTCATTCTGGCCATGTTTGAAGTCACATTTGAATTATCATTTTTTCCAGGAAGAAAGGAGAAATAATTTGAAATAATAAGTAGTGGCAAGGGTAGGGGGTGCAGGGATGGTGGTAGGAATGGAGGTAAACACTTTACAAATGTAATGTGGGCCAAATAAGCACTTTTATATACACTGTCACATGAAATCGTCACAACAGCCTTGAAAGGAGATAGTATTATTCTCATTTTACAAATAAGGAAATTGAGGCTTAGAGAAATTAAATAACTGGCTAAAATTAAAGCAGCTAGCCAGTGGCAGGGCTGGGATTTGAACTCTGCTGTGAGCCTTCCCTGTCTCTGTTCATGGGTCCCCACTGTTCCCACTCTTGTTGTAACAGTTCCTTAGTGCTGGCTGAACCCAAGTGGCTGATCCAGTTGTATCCTGAGAATATACAGGGTTAAACTTTGTGACTTTGTTTTTGTTTTGTCATTTTTTTACAGTGGTAAGTTTTCTTACTCACAGAAAGCAGGTCTTCCGCAGAGGTCTTATCCCTTGACTTTGGCAAACCCAGGGGGCCTTTCAGTGGGGGACGGGCAAGAGCAAGGTGAAGCCTGTGGAGCAATATTTTGGCCTGATAAGGTTTAGGAAATGCAGCCCAATATGTGACACACTGAAATTTTAAATAACTTAAACTGAAGGGATTCCAGAAGGTGGAGGTGCAGGAATGACCCCATGTCCTTCCCTTGAAGCAGGTCAAAATACCTTCTGAAGAAGTGCCATCCCTATGCCTACAGGAAAGGAGCATCCTCAGCTCTGAAGATGGGCAGGCCCAGAGGAATCTCCAGAAATAAGCTGGCTTCCCCAGTTGACTGCATCCAGGTCATTCCCCTTTGGCCTATTCCATGTCATTCCACTCTTCATTAAACCTAGTATGAAAACACTCAATTAAATGTTTCTTCAGGTCTTCATTTCCTTATGAAGTGTCCCATGTCATATAAAACTTATATTAAATGTATTTGCATGCTTTTCTCTTGTTAACTTCCATCTTCTTACTGGAGTCCCAGCCAAGAATGTGGAAGGGTAAAAAGGAAAGATATTTTTCTTCCCCTATTGGGCCATGCAAAAGTAGGGACAGACATACTGCAGTCCCTGGGAGTGACAGCTACTGCTTCAGCTCTGTAAATTCATGATGGTGTTGGACAGAGAGAGAAGTCCTACTGTCTATTTCATTGATTCAGTCACTCATTAATTTATTTCACAAATATTTGGTAGGCACCTAGCATGTGCTGGGAGCTGTAGTAAGCACTGGGGATGCAAGAGACCTCCACAGGCCACCTGCTCCCCTGGCTGTGCCAGCGCTGCCCAATCTCTGTCTCTTAAAGGCTCAAGACTCCCCAAGGTCAGGTACAGTGACGTATTTACCAGACTCCTTCGTGCAGAAAGCACTACCACAGGGAAGGAATAAAGAAAAAGAAGTAAAGTAAAAGAGCTGATGCACAGACAGTGTGCTCTTCATATGAAATAAGTAAGTAAACAAGTGTACATATCTACATATGTACATATGAGTGCATGGGTTACAAATTGTCATTACAAATTTACGCTTGGACTTCTAGCAGGCAAAAAGCCTTCTGGCACAGAGGACGAAGCAGTTGAGCCATAATTGTTGGAAATTATTGTTCAGGCCATTTGCTAATTTATTGATGCAACAGCAGAGGTAGAATCAGATTCTTGGGTTGAAGAATAACTTGAAATATTTTGGTGCATTTCTTTAAAAAAAAACACTTAAATGCCTATGTATTAAAATGACAAAGTCTTAAATAGGGGTCTCTTTATCTAAACAAAAGATATGCAAATTGCAATTCAAGATTTATATTATGATAAAAACTGAAATACAAAAGAGTCATTATCCTGCAAAATGTAAAAGTACATTGCTTCATGAGTCTATAATGATATAATGGGATGTTGATGTAGTAAGAGGTGTCAGAAGGAAGACAATGACCTTAAAATTTTAAGTCAGAAACATTAGAATTGAACAGTAAGTATCTATCTAACCACCTAACTACCCATCTAGCTATTGAATCCTGCAATTTTGAAAATTTAGATGAAGAACTGTCTATTTTTATCTCCTAATGTTGAAGTCATAATAAAGAATGAAGGTGGGGGTTGGAATATTAATGTTCATACAACCATTCCACCTCCAAAACAGCATAAAGATTTACCATGAGTTTTAGGTTTATAGGTTTACTTCTCATAAAAGTCAGTGCTGGGTTATGAGGCTTGGAGACCATTCCTGGCCTGCCACAGGGCCAGTGCCTTAGTATCAAGGCTCCTGGTTGCTGTTGCTTCGCATGTAAAGACTTGTTAGTTTGAGGGGACTCCCAGTTTTTAAGATGATAGGAACAATTTCCAGATGGTCATGTGTGTCACTGAACAAGGGTATATCAACTTGAAGAGACTGTCAGAACAAGATAGATTTATTCTATCAAATCACAGACAAACGGCAGCAAATCGATATTTAGATTTGAGATTATTTCACTGGCTTATTTTAAAAAGTAGAGCTGTGCATATTGTGTGTGTGCGTGCGTGTGTCTGTCTCCCGAGACACAGTTTAAGTAATCAAGTGATATACCACATGTGAAGCAGATGTACAGGATTGTTCCCACTACTAAACAGAGCAGAATGCCTGCTTTCACTTTATTTGGCAGGAATTTATATACTTGCTTCACCATTTGATCTTAACTTAAACAAAGGACGTGGGTCTCAGCCACCACTGATTTCAGGGCAACAGCTCTGTCTTATTTCTGAAAGGCAGCAGAATTGTGACACTTTGAAAATCAGATGGTTGCACAGTATGGAAGTACCTTAAATGTTTATTTATTGTTTTAGTGAGCCAGCCCTTCATTTTCTTGTTTTCAAGTGTGCAAATGATTGCACTGAAACTGGGAGGCAGAAGGATGGTGCTTTCACACAGATGTCAGGACTGTGGCAATGTAATTCCCAGAACCTCAGGACAAACCCAAACAAGCCATGGACTCTAAATGAGGCCTAAGAAAACGTTCTCAGACCAACTTCTGATAATTTTCCAGTTCAGAAAGTTGCTGAGGGTCTTCTGTCAGGGTGAGCTCATGGTTTATGATTTTTGAGCCCGTGCAACGCTCCTTTCTATTTCATCTTGACTTAATGTCATTAGTCTTCCTTCACAGAAACCTGAGCGTTCATTTTCTAATCTATCTAGATGATACGCTGACAGCATTTCCCCTGATCAGGACTTTACCATTGATGTCTCTGCCTCTGTTAATCATTTTCAGAAATGAGATTTATAGTTAAAAGGATTAAATCAATTCTGACTACCTCCAAATTTCTAGGATTTCAGAGATTCTTGATGAACACAGAAACCATCGCCCCTTGGAGAGGCTTTACTAAGAAGATCTTTCTCGCCTTTGTAAGCCGGCCTTTCAGAGCTGGCCTCCTCTCTGTGGACCATAGCAAGTCAACTTCTCTATGTTTTGTTTGGTGACCACACTGCAGGAGCTGCCCTCTGAGCAGCTCAAGCTCTTTTTGATTGGAAATAGATTAGTGAGGTATCAATTTTCTTCTCCTTCATTCTCCATCTTTCCTTCTTTTTCTTCATCCAAGTCTTAAGATGAGTACCCATAGGAAAGGTGTAGGCCTGTTTCAATTAAGTGTTTATCTTTCAAGTTTCTCATCATGGGATAAGTTATGACGTTTTTATCAGCCAGGTCAAAGAGAAAAATTGCACCAGTTCAAGCTAAGTCCCAGCTTATTTTCTTCCTTTCTAATTTCTCTAATCTTCAACTGACTTCAAATACACTCTGACGTATCAGACTTGTGCAAGGTAAAGAGCTTTCACAGGTATAGTCATTTTATTTCTCTCCCATTGTTGTTTTCTATTTAATTTTCCGGATTTATTTTCATTATTTTGCTTCATAGAGCAGATTTTTACATTTTCCACTGGTGGCCTGGGATCTCTTTACATACTCAATGGGACACATGCACAGGGATATCATGCCCTGACTTCCCAGCCTTCCTGAAACCCTGCCTAGCCCATCAGGTGCACTGTCTCAGCAGAAGGACAGTGATCATGTTGTCTCATATTTGATCCTATGCCTAGGTGACCAGGCTCAGTTTCTTTAAGTGTAGCCAAACTGCTTACCCTCAAATAGTTGCGCTAAACCATCTGCTCTGTGTCGTTCCATTTGCCATCTGCTCCAGTCTAGAGTCTGCCTGAATGATACTCAACTTGCTTTGGATTCCTGTGTCTGGCCTTGTACCCATCCCATGGCTCTAGAAAGGCATGTTGACTTACTGAGCTCTCACCTATATTGCTACATAGATACTAGATCTTGGAAGGCAACCTACAAATCCTCTAGGCTTTCCCCTTTGAGACCTCTCTGGGCAATTATCAGACATATAATCAACCTAAACCCCCATCAAATTTCTCTACCACCATCCTATGTGGTTAGTATCAGCTTACCAGAGCCTCCAATTTGGAGTAAGGTTGGAAGTGAGTAATGTGTCCAATATTTTTGCTTCAATTCTGAATATCTGATTTTTACTATGGTGAACTGGTCATGTCTATAGATTCTGAAGTCATTGTGCGATCTCTCTTACTAATGAGGGATAAGTATTTGCATATATAAGATTTTCAATTTATACACACAAAGATTTTATTGTCTGGGATCCATGGCTTTGGAGTCTGTACTGCTTCTACTTAGGACACTTACCTGGAAGTGGTAGAATCATCATTTATTTCTTTGGACTGAGATAGTATGGGTTGCTGCACACTCCCAACTCCGATCACCAATCCCTCTGCTAGCATTCAGGACTAGGGAAGAGCTAGAACTTGTACTAATTCCAGGACAGTGAATTTCTGACAATACTTCAAAATATGACAGGTTAAAAAGGAATATCAGAAATAATAGCCAGGTTACCTTGCTCCTTTGTTAATTGATAATGAGGGATTTACTAAGTGGGAGTAGACTAACTACTATCACTAACTCCTGGTTTCAGAAACCCATGAGTCAGATGATGCCCCTCATAGCAAGTACGGTGCTTGAACCATCTGTACCTGCAAAAAGTACCTGGGACATTACTGGACACTTGATAATCCACTAAAGATATGAAAATGCTAAAAATGGTGAAAAATGCAGTAATAAAAGATAATTCTTCCTTTCCAGGGTCTTGGGATGAGTCTAAAGAGACTACTATAGGCTTATAGGATAGAAGTTACCTTATAACACTTAATTAGACAATATGTATTGACAACGTTCCAAAGAGACCACAATGACTGCATCTGAAGCTGTCAGAGTAGAAGTTGACCCAAGAGCATAGCTGGGTTCATGGATGGGAGACCCCGTATAGTCTCACAGGACCTTACACATTGTTTAATTCTCTGCTGTAGACATCTTGAAAGTCATAATAATTTAATCTCTGAATTAATATTTTGGAAGTGAAATCTGTCCAAGAGAAAGATGGAGCCTGCACATGAGCAGAGACAGATACAGCATAATTGTGGGTCCATCTTTCTTTGCTGCTATGTTCACATACAGCATTCATGATGCCCTGTGACCCACACATGTGGGAATTTAGGCAGACTCAAAGCAAGCAAAAGGTGAGTGTGTTACATCTAGAACTGAGTTATTTGGAGAGGAAACCATGGGCTAGAAGGGGCACTGGTATCTTCTAGAAGCCAGATTTCTACTCCAGTATAATTTGCTTCCAATCCAGACCACAGAAAGAAGGCATAAAGTTCCAAGAAACATAAACAATCTATCAGACCCTTTGTTACTCATGATATTTCAGTTTGTTAACAAACCACTTAAACTGGGAAGGATGACACAGAAAGAAAGAAAATGATAGGGTAACCTTTTGCTTTTAGTCTTTCCTTGTTTATTAGGAAGCTGAAAGTAGGGTTAGAGGACTGTCCCTATCAAATAACAACAGCTGAGTTCATTTTGTGCAGAATTTCCATTGTTTTGGTAATATGATAGTATGCATATGCAAGCTACAGACCACAATTGTGTGATGTCAGTATTCCATACACAAGTTAAAAAATCATATTTACATTTAAAACGAGCCTTGCAGAGTACACAGATGAATGATAAAATTCAAGATAATTTCAAATTCTTGATTTTTCTTTACTTAGAATAATATTAAAGAGAAATCAATAAACATCATGACAATTCAAGAGGGAGACCACAGAAGAAAGGAAAGGAGCTTCATAATTCATTATACTTAATGGCACGTATTTCCTGCTTTTTGGCAAGAGTCTGTAAATTTGCATTGGGTTCTACAGATTATGTAACATCTTCTTGTTGGAAGATGGAAACTAGAGGAACAAAGAGTTCTCCTGGAAGTGACATCTTTGTGACCCGAAATGGATTACCTGATTTGGCTCATGGATATTAAAATGAAAACATGAATGCTGAAAAATATTTGCTCAATATCATCACATACCAATTTTCTTTCACTAGTTCTAAGCACAGTTTGCCCCACATGCTTGTTAAATTCTCAATTTTCTTTTCTAGTTACTCATTTTTCTTCTTTTTCTGGTTACTCCAAGCTTTTTAATTTTCTGTGTATTCAACTCTTAAACCTTTGCCCTTAATTGACTTTTGGGGTAGAGCATAGGCCCAGGGAAATTTTTTTATTCCAAAATATTCAATGTTATTTAAGACCTTGGTTTTCTACTAAATCGTATTAGGACCTCTGAGTTGTATTTGTAAGCTTCATGTGAATATTTCTTCTGACTCCCATCCATGCCTGTCTCAGCTGTCCACACGCCTGAACAGTGCTATGCTCCACCACACTCCCACCCGGCACCCGCTGCCCAGCCCAGCAACCCCATCCACATTTTCTTTATGAAACTTGCCTCTTATATCTCCTAATCACATTCACTGCCCTTTCCAACTGAAATAATCTCATGCAACCATTTGATTACTCCCACTTATTCCTTCCTCTATTAAGAAAAATGGAGATTTCTCAGTCCTACTCCATTTACATTGAGTACAGTCCCACCAAAAAGAACTATTAAGCATTATGCAAACATAGACCATAATTATTCCTGTCATTTTAGGTATACCGATGACAGTTAATACTTTATTGGGGCTTAGTCTCTGCCAGGCACTGTTCTGAGCCCTCTCTCTATATATATTCATTTATAGTTTCAAAACAGTACGTTGAGAGATTACTAGTGTCTACCCATTTACAAGTGAGAAAACTGAAGCACAGAGAGGTTAAGTAACTTGTGAAAAGTTAATAAGTGGTAGAGGTAAAAATCCACCCAGAAATTCCCATTTTACCTTCCTAAGGAGAGATGCTGGGGAATGTTATAATATCATACTTAGTGTGGTATATTTACATTTGAAACTAGCACTGTAGAATATAAAGATGAATAATAAAATTCATGCTAATAATTACTAATTTTAATTTTTCTTTACTTAGAATAATATTAAATGGAAAATAATAATAATAATAATAAGTTGACACGCATTGAGAAAGGCCCTACATTCATTTGCCTAAGGGGAAGGGGGAAGAAGAACCTAATAAACTTCACATCAGAAATTGCCTCCTGGAGAATCCACCCACTCTTTGCCTCGATAGGGTTGTCTTGTTCAGCTTTATATTATAATTCTGGAGAACAGACTTTTCTGGGAAGTTTGATTTTACTTTGTTTTTGCAACCAAGACTGGAGCATGGAGAACCTGCATGCCTTTGCTCTCTCCCACAGATGCCGTCCTCATTGTGTGACCGCCAGCCTACATGCTGCAGGGCAATCCACTTGGAACTTCCTAGCAGGACCACCCAGAAGCGGCAGCTGGTGCAGAGTGGTGGCTGCTTGTTTACATGAGAATGTGAGGCTAAGAAAGTGTACAGTACCTGCTTTCTGCTGTCAGCCAAAGCCTGATCCCCCTGCAAAGACTCGTAGTGTAATCTAGAAATATTCCTAGGTTTTAGGCCCTCACTATATTCCTGATATGAAAGTATTTCCTTCCCAGAATTGGGACAGAAGGAAGCTCCTGCCAGGGAGTTGTCAGCTGCCCTTTGTCCAGCAGAGCCAGCTGTAGCTCTGGAAGCACGGACTCCAAATGTGCTGATCCTCAGATAGGTCACATTGAAAGAACCATTTTCTCACACAAAGACTTTCCGTTGAATCATATCCTATGCACTATCTCTGGCTTCTCAGAGAGGAACAACACTGGACTTGTAAGGGAAAAAAAACATGTCTTTAGAACCCTTGCCTGTATCTTTTGTGGACAGCCAAGTTCACGCCTGGCCACCACCCCAAGAGGGCATTTGGCAGCAATCGCAGCTGAAAAGCTTTCTAGCGGGATGAATAACAGTGTCCAGAAGAGTGGACGTGGGAGCAAGGACAGCCATACAGCGCTGTGAGCAGCACCTTTATCACTCGCTTTGGAAGTAGATCTTCAGCAGAACGAGTTATCTTCCTCTGTTTTTATAAATCAAATCTTTTCTACAATTTTGTTTTGGAACTCTCTAGAGAGCTCACAAGTTAAAGAATTTCTGTAGCAGATTACTTTATAAAATAGTGGTCATAATCATCCCAGGACATCTGCTTCACAGTTACTTCAGATTTTAGAGACCAAGTTGCCTTAAATTGAAGGAGATCTGTGCTAACAGCTTTGTCCTTTCAACGAGGCCACCCCACACCCTCTGTTACATGCTGCGAACAGACCCAGGAACAAGGGTGAGAGAAGTCAAACTCAGAGACGAACGTCACCAGCTTTTGAGGCTTTTTCTCCATTAGGCAGAGAGCACAGATTCTTTGGAGATGGGCCCTTGAGAGGGAAAGCAAAAACTAAACTGAAATTTATTGAATTGGTTCTGTGTACAAAGCATTTAATCACATGAGAACCCCACGAGAGAAGAAATGAATGACACTTAATGAACATCCACTTCCTAGTGGTCTTAGGGTTGTCATATTTAGCAAATTAAAATATAGGGTAACTAGTTAAATGTGAATTTCAGACAAACAGAACAATTTTTAGTGTAAATATGTCCCATACAATATTTGAGACACATATTAAACAAAGTGTACCTGAAATTCACATTTAAAACAAGTCCTCTATATTCTACCTGAAAAACTTACAGTAATTCTTAGAAGTAGGAATTGTTATCCTCATTTTATAACTGAGGAAACTAAGACTCAGAAATATTAAAAATTTACCCAAGATGGTAACTAGTGTCTGAGTTGGGGTAAAAATTTAAAGATCTGGTTCTGCATGATTGTAAATCTTATATATCAGCAATTATACCATACAGCCATCCTAGCCAACAAAAGAGTTCATATTTATCCAGATTTTATTCAGTTAAAGAAAGTTGCCCTGGGAGAAAAAGCTAACACAAATTTTAAATACTAAATATTTATTAATGGTCTACCTGATCTAAAAGTTCTGTTTTAGGACTGGAGCGAGGAAAGAATAATTTAAGATAATTTAAGAACGAAGCCCTGTCCTGACAAGAAAATATAATGTTACGGAGAAAATGGATGAAGAGAGGGGGCAGAGAAGAGAGGAGAGGGGGAAGAGAAGAGAAGGCAAAGGGAAGAGGAAAATATTTGTATGTTATTAACTGTTCTCAAGTTTCTAGACAGGGACACAGTGTTAGAATTCATTCTGCTGACGGAGGGAAATTGACAACCATCCCCAGTACCTGTGAAGGAGACTCCTCTCAGCACCCTCGTCCGTGACTCCAGGTCACACTGCAAATCTAAGGATCCCACTGTGGTTTGGCAGTCAGTGGCTCACCTCACTGATGACCCAGATGACCTGGGCAAACTGCCCTTTTTGTCCTCAGCTATCCATGGCAGCCCCTTCATGTGAAGGAGACGGTCCAGAAATATTTAAAGGAAAGTAGACTCCAAGGTAGCAGGTGTTAGGAGCTTAAAAAACTAGAATAACTATAAATTAATATTTGAATATGTCTTTTGAATCAAGCACTGTGGAGGATATTTTATAAGTATTATACCTAAACATCACAGGAAAGCATCCAGAGGGGAGTTAGTTATCTATCATCTTGCAAATAGAAACTTTGATACTCAGAGATGGTAAGAGACAGGCTGAAGGTCACACAGCAAATACAAAAATCTGCTCTGAGCCCCAGCTCTTCTGTGGCACAGAGCTTCCTCCTTAAAACAAAAGGAACTAGAACTCTTCCATCCAGGCAGGCAGGGAACTTCCTCACTGCACAGCAAGCAGAAACAGAGGATGCTCAGGACCTTAGTTGGGAAAAAAAAAACAAAACAAAACAAAAAAAAAAAAAAAAAAAAACCAGGGCTGAATCCAACACCATCCTCTCTTATCTCTTAATTGAAGCCAGGGGTACATAGGCCCGCTTTTGTAACTAACATCAAAAATAGAAATCAACACTGAACAAATGTGTATCTAATCGTATAGCTTGCAGTATGGCTCTTTCCTCTACATCATTGTACAAAATAAAAAAGATCTGGGAAGAGAAATGTAGACATACACACACAAGAAGCTTATATTTTGATAGTATGGGTCTTTTAAAGTTGAAGTTCTGTTTTTGATAAGAGAAAGCTCTTAAGAATGCTTTTTGCATAGAATTGTATATCTGTATTTATAGTCAGTTCTTCACTGTTTCTCCTATGCCACAATGCTAAGCTTCCCCTCATATCTTCCAATGGTTAACATTCTCCTTCTGAAAATTATCCATTAAAATTTTATCAATTTCGTATTTTGGTGAGACAGTATGTGGAAATGCCATTGTGAAATTAGATTTTTTCTTTGACATCAGGCGCCCAGTCAGCAATCCAATCCCATGTTTTTCTATTGAGACATTAGAGTTTGATATAATTTTGGGCAGAAAACATTTTAAAAATGAAACAATTGAATTTTCTAGATGGTCTTGGGGACCACTTAGCTTAAGAGAATACACTTCCAAATCAAAAGCCTTTCAATCATCTTAAACATTATTTGGATGATATTTGCTCTGTGTGTAGTAGCAGTTTGAATTTGTATTGAATGTTTGACCTGCTCATGCACACATAGATGATGTATGAAATTATTATTTCATATTTTTCTAGTGTTTGCATTGCAAGTGACATCTGGCTGACAGGAACTTGGAGAAATGGGATACGAAGTGAATGCTGCAGTTACCACAAGCATCATATTTATCAAAAGGTTTAAGGTTGGTCTGTCTTTGTTTAACATATGAAACCTGGAACAGTGATAGAGAAGCACCACATTTCAGTGTTGTATGCATTTTTGTACTGAGTTGTTTAGTAAAAGAGTAGTCAAAGAATAAACACTAATTGCATTATTTGTTCTGCTCATGAAACTAAATATTATACATCCTAATTTTAAGAAAACACACTTAAATTAGATTTGAAATAATTTCCATACATTTTGCTTGTATACAGAAAATGTACAGATTTTGTGTAAGAGGAGCATGCATATTGAGCACTATTCATCATTACTCACAAAAGGCGATGTGGGAGGAAAAACAGCTCCCTGCATTTTGAATTTTATTTTCTAATTTGTAAATGTGCAAACTGGAAGACGTGAAAACATGTAGTGCAATGTTTGCAAGCTGACTCTGTTGCAGTACACAAGTATAAATATACACATTCTCTCCTATTGTCTCTTTTCTTGGAGGTCATCTACAGTTCTTAATTCAGTCCTAAAATGTACCCTTCATTTAATTAAGGTTTATGAGCGTACCATGGACTGCGAACCAGTCTGTGGTTCTGAGGACATACAGAAGAATCAGACAATCCCTGCTCTTAGTAAACCCACAGTGAGGCAGCAGGGGAGACTAATATAAAATAACTAAGTACAATACAGGGCTACTGACACCATGATAAAAGTGCAGAATCATTGATAATGTGGGAGCCAGTGGTGGTGGCGGGCCATCTGCTACAGTCAGATAGGGAAGCAGAAAGGTGGCAAGGAGAACATTGTGGAATCCTTTCACTGTAAGACTCATTTTTGAAACCTGAAACATTCATCAAAACAAAAGAAGGTGAAAATCGTCTTCATTCTTAACACTCCAACACAAATGCTATGAATATCTATTTCCAGTATTTTCTCAATAGCTTTTTAGTTTTGAAAGTATTATAGTGATTTTACAAATATGCTATATACATTTAAAAATATTATTTTATACTTTTTTCAAAAAAGAAAACCACACACATCATTACTGAATGCATTTTTATGTTATTCAAAACTCTTCCCATATGCAATTATTAATGACACATCATAATCTGGTTGATACTCAATACCATAAATTAACAGTTACCCTATTTCGATGTTTGCTCTGTTTTGCATGTTCCTCAACCAACAATAAGTTGGTGACTTCTGGAAAAAATAAACATTCAGATAAACCTCTAACAATGAGATTCCTGACATCAGAATAAGACACAAGGGGCCAAAGTGGTGGCTCAGCAGTTAGGGCACTTGATGTGGGTTTGAACCCCGGCAACACATGCACAACCAAGTGTTGGAGCATTGAAGACCAGATGAAAAGCTAAAAATAAAATTGGTTCTCCCTCTCTCTCTCTCTTTTACTATCCCTCTTAAAAAAAAAAAAAGAATAACAGGCGAAAATGACTAGTAACATTCACTGGGTGTCTATGCTGTGCTACGTACTTTACATGCACTCTTTTGTTTTCTGCCACAGGAATCCTGAATCAAGTGTGGTGTACAGAAAATAGACTATAGATCTCCTACAGTCAAGTTCAAGTTTAATTTCCAGCTTTATTCAGATGGCTGATTTCCAGAAACTTGTTAATCTCCTTGACCCTCAGCTTCCCCATTCATAAACCAGTGAAATATTATCACCTATTTATTTAATAATATTAAGGTCAAATGATGCATAAAGGATCTTAGTAGGCATAGTAGAGGTAAGATGGGTGTGATGTGTCCCGTGTCTTTGAGAAACTTACAGTCTACTGGCAAAGTCAGACACAGGAACAGGTTTGACAGGTCCCAGGGGAACACAATCTTCCTTGTAGAGGAACACATGGGCTGGATCTTAAGCAAGGAGAAGAGGGTTGTAACTGCTGTCCTTTGACAACAGTGCTCCTCTTCTGTTAATCAAGAAATCATATGCCCAGTGTCATCCATATTTTCCCTGCCCCAAAGAAGTTTACCAGTTAGTTTCAGTCCTAAGGCTCTGAAGAATGTGTCTTCTATTTTATAGATTAACACAGCAATTTAATAAGTGACAGTGTGAATCAGAGGTGATGGGTCCTGCCAGAGTCCTTCCCTCTAAGACAGTTTTTTAAACAGAGGGTCCATCGGTGGCCAGCTTTTGACACTGTATTTTTAAAACTTCATTAATCTGAATAAAGCTATTAATACAATGTCCAGAATTTTACAAATGGATAATGATAATTAGGCAATATGTAGACATGCTCTGTAATCATTTTTGGGCCTGAACGTATAACGTCTTTCCCTGCTCAAAATGCCCAAACCTAAAATTAAAGCTACTATACTCAAGATCTAGTGGCAAATTTTCGACGGTTCATAATTTATCAATTTGAAAATGATTCAGACAACATTAAAACTGTCATTTGAACCATAAAGATAATTTTAGCAAAATTTTATCTTCCTTTTCCAAACAAAATTGGACCCCAAAATATGTGAGATGTTTCACCAAATTAGCAGAAGCAAATACATTTGCAAAAAATCACTAGTGAACTCCAATTTTTTAAAACAATGATCTAAAACTCTGATTTCCTTTTATAAACTCATGGTATGTCAGTTAGATTTTGCCATAAAAATGTTATAAACTGTGCTAACTAAAAATTCAAATAATCATTTATTTAGCTTTTGCAGGTTGATTAACTGGAATTTGGCTGGCCTAGACTGGTCATGACTGCTAGTGGCTCTGTCCCATGTCTTTTATCTTCTTCTTGGGATCTGTGCTTTAGATATGTCCTTCCAACAGCAATGGCAGCTGCCAAAGACAAAGTCCATTCACTTTTAAAACATTCATTTGCATCACTTTTTTTCTAATATCCTACTGGCCAAGGTATGTCATTCAGTCAAACCCAAAGACAAGGCTTGGAAGACCATTGCACAGTTATAGGCAGCAGAAAGATACAGGGAATGGGGAAGAACAGGGGCCAGTAATGCAAACTGCCCTAAGAGGCCATAATAGTTTTTCTTTTTTGTTTTGTTTTTTTTTTTTTTTTTAA
>PVKS010024615.1:0-30871 GCA_004027875.1 Aplodontia rufa | reverse complement strand
GTGGTATCTCATTGAAGTTTTGATTTGCATTTCCCTTATAGCTAATGATGTAGAGCATTTTCTCATATATTTATGGGCTTTCTGAACTTCGACTGGAGAGAAGTTTCTTTTAAGTTCTTTAGCCCATTTATCGATTGGATTTTTTGTGAGTTTGGATTTTAATTTCTTTAGTTCCCTATAAATTCTGGATATTAGCCCTAACAGATTACCTTTATTTAGTTACAAAACATTAAATAACATAAACACCAACCAAATTGCTTATTTCTCTGTAAATCTGGTAGAAACTATTGCTATAAACAATTTTAGTTTGGAAACCTTGGTAAAGTGCTCTCCTCAGCTTTATATTTTAAAAAGCTTATGTACTTGAAGAACATGAATACATCTAATATACATAATATACATCTAATGTACATATATGGTTTATGTGTATATTAGATACATATGTGGTTTATGTATCTAATATACATATATGGCTTATATATATTAGATGTCCTTATTGACTAAGTTTAATTTTCACCTTAAAACTTAAACAAGGCTCAAATATTTCTCAATGTATACATAGCTGTTGTTTAACAGTTCCACAGTAATCATTTAAAAGACTTTAAACTGGTACAAACCCTAAAAACCCTTTAAGATTTAGTTTCCCTAATAAAACCTAACAGACACAAGAGATTATCTTGAGAGAAGATCAGTATTTTGATTTTTAATGTAGAAAATTAGTAGATTAAAGCTTAACCATAGAGTTTGGGATGTAGATCAGTGGTAGAGCGCTTGCCTAGCACGTGTGAGGCACTGGGTTCGATCCTTAGCATCACATAAAAATAAATAAAATAAGGGTATTCTGTTCATCTATAACTAAAAAATAATCTAATAAAAGGAAAAAAACCTTAGCTTAGGGGGAAAGTCCTTGACTGTGCTGATTATGGCCTACTTCATCACCTACTCAAACTTTTTTGAGTTGTGCCTTCCACAAACTTTTCACAACTTACCTAGACTTTTTACAGCTTGTTTTCTTTACCATACAAATACTTTACCTTCCAGAAACATTTCTTTTTTTGTGGGAAAAGTGGCAAAACGCTCCATGTTTTATAATGTTAACCTTTAAATCCATCTTACTTCTTTGTTTAAGAGAGTGAGAGAAAGAATCTTTATTTAGTTTTTCTGACACTTAGTTGTTTATGTAGTGCTGGAGTCCTCACACATGCCAGGTAACTGCTGCGCCACCACTCCCCTCTTACACTCTTTTTTTTTTTTTCTTTTTTAGAGAGAAACAATTTTTATTCATTTTCTCATTTGGCCTTTGCTTCTCCAACACTTAGTTGTGCAAGTGGTTCAAACCTAGGTCCTCTTTAATGCCATGCAAGTGTTCCATCCACTGAGCCACCACTCCAGCCCCCTCTTACTCCTTTTTAATAAAATACTTTACTCTTTACAGTACTTTAATCAAATATTTTGTATGTGTGTAGAATTATACGTGTTAGAATTCTAACTCTTAGTAACCTTGCTTTTAGTTTAAGACCCAGCCACAAGCAATCTTAATTTTTTTCCATTTACCAATTTATAAAAATACATCTAATAGACCCAAATATATGTTGCCTTATGGAATTAAGGAAATCAAGAGTACTTGAATTTATAGTTATTTGATGTTTTAGTATTTTAACTTTGCAAATTAATCAGATATCTCCTCTATCTCCTCTAACAAACACATTTATGAAGATTAATCCAATTATGTTAAAATTAATTTACCCATTTCTAACTTATGTTACCTGTGGAAATCAAGGTTTCAAACACATCTGGTTAACACTTTAAGTCAGTTATTCCTGCCAAAGAAACATCCTTAAAACCACTGGACATTGCACTTTAAACATTTTATAGAAACCAATGGATTGGCCACCTAGAAAAGCAGGTGGGCTAGTAGTTTCAAAGGCGTCTTTATTCTTACAATTTAGATTGGCCCTTTTTGTTAAAGTTTTATTTAAATCACATGAACTGAAAGGCATTTGGATCCATTTATTAAATTGATGAGTATTCATTTATCTATTAGCCAATTTTGATACCATGTACATGATATAGACAAAAGTACATATGTGGACACAACGTACAATCATACAATACATAAAACAGGAAGCAAAGATCTTATAGCTTTTCAGCAGGCATTAGATCTCCAACAGCAACAGATGTTTATTAAAATCTCTATTAGATTTAACCCTTTAGAAATTAAAATAGAGCCTATCGTAGACTTTTTTCTTTATTACTCAAACACAGGGCAGGCATGGACAGCTTGGAAGGGTCAGGCATGGAGGCAGGCTGCCAGAGTGGACACTGACATCAA
Organism: Aplodontia rufa; assembly: GCA_004027875.1. Classification (NCBI taxonomy): domain Eukaryota; kingdom Metazoa; phylum Chordata; class Mammalia; order Rodentia; family Aplodontiidae; genus Aplodontia; species Aplodontia rufa. The sequence continues at coordinate 28,539 of PVKS010024615.1, read as the reverse complement.
AGGTCCAGGTGGCACTTGTCCTCCATGGGGGCAGATTCAGTCTCGCATCTCCACTGTATATTTCCCTTTTAGGACTCTGTGAATGGAGAGCCTTTTCTCCAATGTATTTGAGAATTAACACTTGAAAAATTGGCCTTGGAATTTTAAAAAGATCAGGGGAAAAAAATTAAAAAAAGAAACAAACCCAGAAGACTAAGAAAAACTCTATTAGACAAAATCAAGATGGATGGGAAAAATGTATAATAATTAACGCAAGTAGAACCAAATGTGATTTCACCAGTAAAACTAAGCTCAAAACAGAGATTCCTTGGGGCTGGAGCAGTGGCTCAGCGCTTACAGTGCTTGCCTGGCACGCACCGGTACGCGGGTTCAAACCCAAGCACCATATGACATAACTGTCAGAGGAGCAAAAGCCACACGAAAAACTAAATAAAAAATGATTTTCTGTGTCTGTCTGTCTCTCTCTGTCTCTCTCACTGTCCCTCTGTCTTTAAAAAAAAAAAAAGTTTCTTTTCCAAAAGGAAACTGCTCATGGAACATCTTATCAGACCAGAGTGCACTTTTGGAGCTGATTAGAGCTAGCTCAGATATTAAAAGAATGTGGGAGCCTTTAAATCCCTAGAGGAAAAAAAGTTATTTTTTATTTATTTTTTAAAGAGAGAAACAGTTTTATATTTAGTTTTTCATGTGGCCTTCATTCCTCCGAGACTTAGCTGTGCACGTGGTGCTGGGGCCCAAACTTGTGTACTTGCGCATGCGAGTCAAGCGCCATAACCACTGAGCCGCTGCCCCAGCCCCCAAAAATTATTTTTTAAAGAAGGAAACTTACACATACAGGGATGTTCCATTGTCCTTCCAAGTCCCTAGGCCTAGAATTTTTATTCCCCATTTTTTGTGGGTTCCTATTCAAGTTTCCCCCTGTATACTCAACCCCCGTTATTGGGGTTTCTTTCCTGGATGTCATCTCATGTCTTTGAATGAGTCTCATTCACATTCATGCAACCTCCAGGATGTCCCTCCAACTACGGAAATTCTTCTCCACTCAAGAATAGATTTTCCCTCCTTGGTTCCCTGGTTGCTATGATGTTTGCTTGGGCGCTTTCCCTGTGTTGCTGATCCACTTTTAATTTAGGGTGACGCATCTCTTCCAAGGAGGAAGTCCCCATGTCCCCCCTAGGTCACATGGAATTCCACATTAGATGCCAAATTTGTATTTCTAATACCAAGATGCCACAAGAAATCAAAGGTGCTCAGAAGTGGGTGGGCAAGGCAAACTTACCTCTGTCAGAAGGGTGTGCTTCCAAATCTGGCTAGCAAGCACACTTGGGCGGTCGTTCCACCTGCTTAGATCCCTCATGCAGCCTCGCCTCTTGTCTGATTACAAGTGCTCACAGGTATAGTCTACACAACTGGCTGATTTTAAAAGTTAAAATAGCTATGATTGGATCTTAATCCCAATTATCACTAAATGCTATATTCTGAAAATGGACCACTCAGCTTTATTTCTCAGACCCCATATGCAGAACTTTGTGTCCTGTGGTCAACAGTTCAGCACCTTCCCCAGAGGTCCTAAACGGTGACCGAAGGGAGGTAGAGCAGTTGCCACAAAACTGCAAGGAAGGGAACAGGCAGCACCCGTGCTGCTGGCTCTGGGAGCTGGTTGTGCTGTGAAACCCTCTGCTTTCGGAAGGTGGCCAGCCTTTATTGCAACTGATGTTTCCTTAAGCTCTCTCAAGTTGTGGGTTTGTTGATAGGGTAAAACTCTCCGAAAAATCATTTGTTTTTTATGGTGGAAATAAGCATAATGGCAGAAATGATAGTGATCTTAGTGGAAGGAAGCTTAGCTTAGTTGACAGTTGGGAAGTTAATGTTTTAATTGTCAGATGCTAATTGGAGCCACCTTATCACCAGTGTTGAGTCATTCAAGTCTGTAACTCCTGAGCACTGCAAGCCCAGGAGGGCCTGAGGAGTGCAGTGGAGGGGTGCCCTGTCTCCAGTGATGTCTCCTGTGCCCCCTGCTGGCTGGCACTCATCAGGGCCCTGCTTGTGTTGGGGATTAAGGCACACAGGCAGAGCCACCACAGGGGCTTTCCCTTTTACCAGCTGCTTTTGGGGCATTTGTAGGCAGCTTATTTCCTACTAGTTCATGCCCAGGGGCCTTTTGTCCAAGGCGGGTTGGACAGTCAGGCACCTTGAGGAGGTGTGGCCTGGTGGTGTCCGCAGTCCTTCGCCGGCCATAGGACTTTATCTTATTTCACACTGTTTCCTTCTTGCTCTTCCAAAATTTGCAGTGGAGATTTTACAAGGCAGTTGTGTGATTGATTGATTTGCAGTATGGAAGAGTAAACCCAGGGGTGCTCTATCCCTGAGCTACACCCTCAGCCCTTATTTTTTAAAATTTTGAGTCAGCTAAGTTGCTGAGGCTGGCCTAAGTTTTTAATCCGTGTGCTTCAGCCTCCTGGGTCATTGGGATTATAAGTGTATATCACTTTGCCAGGCTCACCTTTCTGTTTGTTTGTCTTAATGTAGGGTGAGCAGAGGCATTCCAGGATTTTCCTAGACTTCGTCAGTTTCTCTTTTCCATTCTCATATTCTTGAAAAACCAAGGTTTTCTCTATAGTAAATTCACTTTACTTGCTATAAGGCATTTTTCAAGCTCTTTCCTGAGTGGGAGGCTGAAGGGGGAGACAGTGTCCAAGATGGGGGCAGGCTATGTGGCCAGTGACATGCAGAACCTTCTGTGTGACCCTGGCCTGGGAGAGTTCCCATGCTGCCTTCTTCAGCTGGAGGTGTGGAGCAGTCCATCACAGTGAAGTCCTGGAGACATTGTGTACAGAAGAGGATACTCCGCCCTGTGATAGAGCCTGTTGACCTGAGAGGGCCCCAGTGACAGACTTAGCTCTAGTGAGCTACTCCCCGAGATTTAACCTCTAGCCCGAGGAAGACATGGAGCAGGGAGGTGCCTGGGCCTCGTGGTCCTAGGTGCTGTGGGCAGCTGAGGCTCCCTGGAGAAGATGGCACTTGACTTGGTGGGGAAAGATAACTGGGCTCCAGAATGCCCACATGGAGGGACGTGCAGGGTGGCAGGGGGCCAGGTGCTGGTGGGAGCTGAGGAAAGCAGGGGCTGTGGACCAGGTCCTAGGAACCTGTCCTGGAGCAATGGGGAGCTCCCTGTGAGGAAATGGCGCGACTGCTGTTTTGAAGAAGCAGGTGGGAGGCTGCAGCTGTAATCCAGCAACACCCAGGAGGTCAGGCTGATGGGTCTTCTGATGGATTGCGTTGAAGCAAGAGACCGAGAAGGCAAGACCCAGCCAACGTAGTGTCTTCCTCGTGAATGATGGTGGAGCTTTTTTCACCTGTTAGCTTGACCAGTCAGAACTGCTTTTAACCGGGCTGATACTGGAAAAGTTTTGACTTGAACATCCCAGGACTTTTTAATGACCTGCAGCCTTGTGTTAGTATATAGAATTTCATAAATAGGAAAGCACAGGACGTATACATTTTCTCACTTATGTTGCCCTTAAGTATGGGCTATTTCTAATCTTTTCAGGATCCCGCTGAATTAGGAATCTGAAAGCATAATTTGTTTTTAATATTTAGCAAGAAGAAAATAAGAGCAGTTAATTTCTAAGCTAGTTGGTACTCAGGCAGATTTCAACCTCATTTTCCTCTTCTGTCAGAATGAGAAGCATGCAGTACTTAGGGGTTGTGCTGTGGATTAAAAGCGATTATTTTTCATGTAACCAGAAGGCACAGGTTACTGCTCTGTATCGCGGACAGCGCGTTACCTTCTCCCTCTGCTGCTCACCCCAGCTGCCCGCTGCCTTCTCAGTGGCCTCAGTGGTTTCTTCAGCTGGGGCTTCCCTCCTAGGAGCCCTGGGCACACCAGCCACCTTGCCCTTTTGTGACCTCCTTCCCCATAACCTCAGGCTCTTGTGCATGAGTGTGGGGAGGGCAGAGAAAGCCCACTCACCATTAAACTCAGAAGCTGGGCCCAGGCCCTCTTTCTGCACCTTCCTTTGTTCCCACTGTCACTGCCAGTGCCTTTGCCCAGCTGCCCCCACCCCTTGTTGCACCCCAACTCTTCTGCTCAGGTGGTCCTGCTGTGGCTCTTCAGCCCAGCTCAGAACTGCTTCCTGGGTGGGGTGGGAGCTGTGGTGTGAAGGCCCTGACTTCCTGCTGACTGTTGCCATTGTAACCAGAGGCCTGATCTTGCTTGGAAAGGTGGCAAGCACATTGGGGGAATGGTTTGTAGTGCACAGTTGGTGGCTAGGAAAGGAGGCTTATGTTTCCAGGTTGGTTTTTTTTTTTTTTTCTTCTTTAAAGAGAGAAAAGAGAATCAATTTCATTTAGTATTTCATTTGGCTTTTCTTGCTCCAACACGTCATTGTGTACATAGTGTTGGGGTTCGAACCCATGTCCTGTGTGTGCCAGGCAAGTGCCGTAACCACTGAGCCACTGCTGCAGCCCTGTTTCTAGCTTTTGAGAGCAATAAGTTCCAGACAGACTCAGTTAGCTTGGGTGAGAGCTGCAGCTGTTAGTGGGTGGCCCAGGTAAACCCCAGGCACTCTGTGGGACGAGGCAGGGGGCATTACTTGCTCACCCTACGTCCCCTCGGTTCCTGACTGCTGTTTGCTGGTGCTTTTCTGGAGCCAGTTTCTTCCTGGTGCTGCCCAGGGTCAGAGTTCACACTAGAGACTGATGTGTTTTCAGAGGGGCTGAAGTGAGCCTGGAGAGGAGGCCACATCAAGGGTGGCCTCTCAAGCTCTGTCCAGTTCTTGCTTTCAGAAGTTGGTGAACTCATAAATCCTCGGCTGTCTGCACAGTTAAGATTCGCTTATGCAGCATGACCCACATATTGGGAAAGCTGGAATTGTGTCAAGCTTCTGTGCGCCCTGTGTGCTCAAGCACCAAGGCACAGGAGACTGTGGAATGTGTGCAGAGTGCTGAGTTTTTTCCCCTGACCTTGACTATGGAAAAAGTAAGTAACTTTGCATCTTAAAAAAGTTGCCCACGTGGACTGCAGGGGAATTTTTCTGTCCCCGCTTCTTCACTGCGTACATTGCGTTTTATTCACTTGTCTTTTGTTGAAACATATATTTTGGATGTCTCAGATTTTTGTTTTTGTTTTCTAGATAGTTTTTTTTTTTAAGAATTAATTTTTATTGAGTTTTTCACATGGCCTTCCATGCTCTGACACTTAGTTGTGTACGTGGGTGCTGGAATTTGAACCTGTGTGCTCGTGCATGCTGGGCAAGCACCATAACCGCCGAGCCACGGCTCCAGCCCCGTTTTCTAGATAGTTTTATAAATTTATGGGCTTATTGCAGAAGTATCTGTCAGGAAAAGTACTTTGCTTCAAAGATTTTTGGGTTCCTGTAAACTTTTTTCCTTACAAATTTGTTTTTAATGTTGATTAGGATTCTCCCCCCACCCCAAATTACTCTTGTTTTATCAAGATAATTATTTTGAATGCAAGGTCGGAATTACATTGGTAAAATGCCAAAGACATAACTTGGAAAACAAAAATGGTTTAGGAGCCTTCTACAGATTCATCTGGGTCAGATTAGATCTGCAGCTCACTCAAGTTCAGCTTGGTAAACAGAACTGTCTTGCACTGAGCAGAAGGGCGAGATTAGCATATTCATGAGGTGCTGGCAACTGGCCGCCTCCCTCTCCTCCCTCCTTCCCTCCCTGCTTCTCTCTGAATGAATCTAGGAACACAGATGCACAGGATCCAGTTACTAGCTGCTTTCCTTCTGTTCAGTGGCTTAATCTGGCCAGGGTGGTCTTTGCTCCATGTTACAGAAGCAGGAGGAAATTGGTATCCTAGAGGCATCCTCCAAACTGCTGGAAAACATTACAGCAGGAAGACCTCCCAGATTTGGCTTCGAGATCTGAAGAAAGGTCTGAGCACACAAGGAGACCTCAGTCTTGCTGTGGAGAGAAGCAAATGCTATCAGAGCGGTGAACTGGGACTCTGTGGACTCAGGGCTTATCAGATAGGACTGGGTGCATGTTGTTGGAACTGGCGGGCCAGGAGGCCCTGAAACCAGCAGGTGCCATCTGTATGGAGAAAAGCGGCTGTAGTCCATTTCCAGTGTGTTGGGCTAAAGGTACAGTTAACTTAAAAATCAGTTTGGTTTATGTTCTCTTTAAAATTTGTGTTTTTGCACTAAAAAGGTAAGTAAGGGTTTTTCAGATTTTTTTCCCAAATACATGAGGAAAAATGGAAATTGATGCAGTGTGGGTTTACAAGTATTGTATAAGACCAGTTAGATATCTTTCCAAATAGTATAAGGAAATGCATCTTCTGATGCTCTGTCTTGTATCTTTTAAACATTTTATTGTTTCTTCTACTTAAGACAAATCTATTCATTCTGTGATGAAAATTTTTAGAGAATAAAGAGACTAATTTTAGCTTTAGGAGTATAGGAAAAAGGAGGAACTGGATTTTCTTATTTAAAAAGTTGGTTTCCTTTACTCAGTGTAAAGCATTAGTCTGTATTAAGATGAGCTTATCAGCAAGGGTCAAGAACTGCGAATGAACAATTTTCCGCTCTAATGTTGTTAGAGATTTTAGCCATATAAAAGTGTAAATATAAGAGGGAACATTTTCATGGTAGTGTTCAGGAAGTTTTGGAAAGCATATTTAGAAATTAAAAATGCCACATGATTAGTGTCCAACTCGAGCCAAATAAATTTACCTTAAAGTCCTAGTGAATATTTGTCTAAGCAAAGTCCTTAGTGAGGAATGTAATAAACAAGCTATTATAATTTGAACACTGAAGAAGGGTTTCAGAAGATGAACTTGGGTGGGCAGAGCCGCAGCTTGTTCACTTTAGTTTCTGGGTTGAAGACTCCGGCACCACCAGGGTATTGATGTATTAGCACCAGGCTGCAGTTTCAGCATTGTGTGCCTTCGTTCAGTCATCTTTGTCATCTGTTAAGTCTTCGTTTGACTTTTATACATAAAGCATACAATGTGAGAACTCTTCTAGTATCTGAACAAGTGCTTGTCACTTCATTACATAATTAGATACTCAGAAAAGATTTGCCAAGTTGAATGGAAGCTCAAAATTTTAAAGGGCATTTGGTGTGAGGACTTTTAAAATTGTTGTTTCTTGGCTTTAGGATCATGTGATGTAGCTGAGCCTGACCACAGAGGCAAAGAAGTCTAAACTTGTTGACAAGTTCCATTGTCACACACACTTGCTGAGGCTCATGTGCCTGGTGCGACCTTCCTTGTGTGGTGGCACTGATGAGGAGTAGGAAGGTTCTTCCATGTCCCTCAAAGCCCAGGCTAGCGCCAGGATGGACGGGGTTGGTGTTGAGTAGTTTTTTGTTCAGAGCCTCAGCAGGAAAGAGGAGGTGGTATTTTGGTTCACACAGAGTGCAACTGGTTTTTGAGGGGTGTTTTCAGGCCGTCAGAAATGAGCACAGTTGTTTCTAACTGAAGTCAGTGTTCTTGGTAAAAGGTGGGCCTGGGTGAGAGGGGGCAGCGCTGTCCCTGGGGAGGATGGGAAGGTAGGCCAGAATCACCTTCACATTAGGGCTGGAGTAAGCCCTGTCCTGCGGGGGTCAGGGGAGGTGCTCCCCAACTTGGAGCCAAGCATGCCCCTGCGCCATGGCCCCGTGCTGCTGTCTTCACACTGCCTCCCTGCCTGCTCAGAGACAGAAAGGCAGCTGAACTGTTCTCATGCTGGATCATTTTCGACTTTGTGACAAGGACAGAGATGTTGAAGTACCGGAGTCGGCTGAATTGGTTCTTTTAAATGTGAGAGTATGAATGTGTCGATAAAGACAGAGTGAAGAGCCCACATCCAAAGAATATAAACATCTCTGTCTGCAGCAGACGTTCTAAACCACACGTTTGATTTTATCAGTCACATTAACCTCAAAAGGCATAGCAGTGTCCCAATTTAAGAACACATAAAATTCTTACCAGGACAGGCTAAAAATAGTTCAAAGAGACCTATATTTGTATACTTTAAAACAAACTCTTTAAGGTGTCCTTAAAGCACTTTGGGGTCTTTTCTGAAACAATTCCTTATACTATTGAATTTGGTGTAAGGATTTCACCCAAGAAGATTGTATTTTAAAATCTTTAAAAAAGATTTTGTTATAACATGTTTAACCATATTGTAATTTCCTTGGTGTAAAGATGGTTTAAGTCCAGAGTGTTGACTTAAATGGGATGTTCACTGGGCAAGGTTGCAGGGCTGTCGAGGACAGGAAGCCTGCTTTCGCCCTTTGATTTGTCAGTAGGTGCCATGTGAAGGGCTGGGATGCATGCAAGAGGGGTCAGGTGTCACTGTTGGAAGTGTGTGTTGATTGCTTCTGTTACTTTCAGTAGTGGGCAGAGATTGAATACACAATTAACAGTTCTTCTGTGTAGTTCTGACTGTTGTTTAAAGTCATTCTTATTCTGTGTTAGAATTTTAAACTCCATCTGTCAGTCCATCCATGCAGGTAACTTTGCAGCCCATCTTTTCTTTGATAGTTGACCGCCTCTTGGTATCCATGTTTGTTACTCCGAAGCATCTGCTAACCTTGCAGGGAGTCACTGCCTGAATCTCCCTCTTAGTAGGCTCACACGCCCCATCCAGATCACCTGCCTGGCTTTTCCTTACCTAATGAGCACATGGTTTACCCTGAGGATTCAGCAGGCCTCCAGCTCAACTTTGTCCCTCGGTCATGTCCACTCCCTCTGTGGGCTGTGGGAGCCTTCTCCTGCCTGGTCTGCTGTTCCCACCCACATTTATCCTTCACATAGTTTGTGGAAACTGACTCTGGTGTGATTTTCCGGCTTAAAAACTCTTCACTCTTGGGGTTTTTAGGCTAGGATTGAAGGCTATGTTCTGATTGTGGCCTGTGGGGCTCCCCTCACCTGGGACTGTGCCTCCTTTTGCAGGTCATCTGGTGTCCCTTGCTCAGTGATTGTGCCCTCATTTTGTCTCCAAAGCCTTCAGCGCCACAGCTCTCTTCCCAGGCACCAGTGGGCTCTTGCTGGTCCTGGAACCTGTCCTGCAGTCTCACCTCACCCACCCCCTTGTTTCTTAGATGAAGTAGCTTAGGCGAGCTCTGGCCCCTCCCCGGCCCCTGCTTCCGTCTTTCACAACATTCGCCTGTGACTTGACTCTGTTGTTTAGGTGTTTGATTCTTGTCTACCTTAGTAAACTGTGAACCTAATCGGGGTAATATCAGGTTTTTCTGCTTGGCAAATAGTTGGCACAAATGTATATTTCTTTAACAAATGAACACATTGTGTACATGGTTAGCTCTGATTATTTTTAAAGTCTCTTTCAGAGCCAGAATCCCATGATGAATATATATCATTTTGTAGGCACATGGAGTTTTAGCATCGTTGCATTGTTAGAAGAGTCTTGCACATGAGATTGGTGGCCGTTTTAATTTCCTTGCTTGTGCGTTGCCTCGCAGAGTAGAAGAGCATACCCAGAGTTCAGCACAGCGTTCTGCCCACAGCGGGTGGTTAGTAAATGCAGAACTGTCATAGTCTTTGGTCTTGAGCTCTTTTCAATTCCTATAGAGCAGTTTGAGTATTTCACTAATTATTTCACATAGTTTTTTTTTTTTTTTTCTTGCTATACTCAAATGATGGCATTGTAAGACAGAGCTGAACTTTCTATAACTACTAAAACTCACTTTGCAGGTGCTGCGTGCTGGGCACTGTTCTGAGCATCACATACACACAAGCACATGTGTGTTGCCCTGTGTAATTCTCATGAAGCTCCTGAGAGCATTCCTCAGCACCCCAGTTAAGGCCCTGAGAGGTTAATCACCTGGCAGTGCTTGCGTAGCTCCTACAAAGCAGTCAGGCTCTGAACAGCAAGAGGCTACTCTGGTCCTCGTGCTACACACACCCAAGTGGAAGCATGACAGCATTGTGGTGGAACTGCCTTGTGTGATTTGTGCATGTTGATGGAAGAGGTGTGCCTTCTAGTCTCACATGCTTTTCTTTGCACACTCTTCATTCACTCTACAAGTGCTCTTCAGACCTTTCCAGCAGATTTCAACAGTGAGCTCTTACGATGTTTTGACTTAATATGCGTGGGAAGGTCATCTGCTTACACAGAGTAATCTTGTGGTTGCTTACACAGAGTAATCTTGTCGTCATGCATTGAAAAGACACAGATCTGTTGCCTGTACGATCTAGCTCTCAGCAATCTGCACTTAAGGGATCTGAATGGGGAGTGCCAGCATCCCCAGTCAGTTGAGTGGGCCACCTACTGGTGTCTGGAGCTGCAGGAGAGAAATGGATTTGTTGGCCCCAGCGTCTGTGCCGCACCTCAGATTCCTGAGTGCCTTTGGGACTTTTGGAAATACTTACTTTTGGCTGATCATTGGGGCTGCTGCCTGGTGCGCTGGGATGTACCTCTAGCCCTTGGGGATTTCAGGTCTACATGTCACTCTTGATGGTGTGGTTTTTTAGGACCTCGTCTTCACGCATTCAGTCTTTTTCCTTTTTGTTTCTGTTTTGGTGCTGGGGGTGGTAAGGATGTTTCCTGCCCTCTCCCTTCCATCTGTGGTTTAGAGGTTAGCTCCCGAGCCCGATGGGAGGGCTCCTCACTCCAGGGTGGGCTCTGGGTGTGACACTGCTGTTGGAGCAAGGCACAGAGGGCCTTCTTGATTCCAGTATTTTGAACTAACACTGTACCTTCACAGTATGGTTTTTGTAGTTTCAAGTCTAAAAATTGAGAAGGATTTGATAGAGTCAGAAATGTCTAACAGAGCTGCTGAAGTACTTCATAAGAAAGGGAAGGCTCAGTGCCACATCTGGATTCCAAGAGAACTCTCTTCAACACATTTCAGAAGTTGACTTCATTAGCTATAGAAATAAATTTCTAAGGATTTCTGTTTTATGAGATAAGAGAATAGACCACAGGGCCATCAGTGGACTGCCACAGCTACCTGAGGTGTATCTAGTCTTTTGAACTATTCTTGTTATCATTCATAATCTTTTCTTACTTAGTAATTTTAATATACTCCTATGTGTCTGGGTTTAAATTAAACATGTAGCTAATGATACTTTTAATTTTTTTTTAATAAAGAGGATAGTGAGAGACAGAATCCATTTTATTTAGTTTTTCACGTGGCCTTTGTTGCTCCAATACTTAGATGTATGTGGTCCTGAGTTTTGAACCTACGTACTCATTCATGACAGACAAGTGCTGTAACTGCCGAGCCACCACCCAGCCCCCAATACTTTTAACTTTTGATTTAAAATCTATTATTTTTGTGAAAAAATGAAATATATTTTTGTTACTTTATTTATTTGAGTTTTATAAAGATCAAATATATTTAAATTGGCAAGAACATAAATAGGGCCACAGGTAACTCAGTACGTTTGGATTTTTGGGGGGGGGGTCATTCTGGTTTTCTTAGGATTCTTGTAAGTCTCCAAAAATTATTTACCAGTTACTTTTGGGGTGGGTACTAGAGATTGAACGAGGGGCACTTTTCTACTGAGCCACAATCCCCAGTCTTTTTCTTTTTTTATTTTGAGACAGGACTGATATTAAAGACAATGTTGGAAATTCTCAGATATGACATTAAAATTTTCATAACGTAAGTATAGAAGTACACAATTTGTCCTATTGTCTCAAGCTTCCAAAACATCTTTTTTATGATAAAACATTTCTATACAGGTTACCCTGCTTTTACCAAGATTCCCATGGATGCAAATTTTAGTTATCATGGGTTTGTTAACTAATTTCTGTTCCCATGGTATACTAATTGTGACTAATTGCATAAAGTACAAATTTGGTCTCCAGATGGCTGTGTGAATAACTAGGCACATGTACACCAGGGCTACCATGTTCCTTTCACAATTAATTGTACAAGCATTTTGTTTACACACAGATAGCCCATGTGACATTGTATAAAAATGGTGATCCAAAGAGGGAGTTGGCTAACAAAAATGAGATGTAGAATCGAAACAAAAGTGGTAGGAAGATAACAGGACGTGAAATTGGGTGTGGTTAGAAGATTTGAAGATGGAAATTTGATGAAAATGGACATGATGTAGGTGTGCATGAAGTTGTGTTTTGAACCTGCAAACAGGACTTCATTAGTGCAAGCCAGTGCACTGAGGAGTGGCTTCAGCCCGTATGACCTGTCGATGACCTTTTGAATATGAACAGGCCGTTGATGCTGGAACCTGGTCATGCTTTTTTTTTTTTTTTTTTTTTTTGGTTTTGGGAGAAATGTGGCCAAAGCGTGCAGATGATAAAATCCAGGCATCCTGGCAGTTAGAGTAGCAGGTGTGCAGTGTGGCAGGAACTTCTGCTACACATTGCCAGTAGCTACAGGATTGTAGCTGGTAGTAAATGGAGTTACGGAAAGAACAGCTGGTGTGGGAACACTGATGTTGCTTTTAGAGCTTCTGGATATGCAGCCAGAGGAACTGTAGAGTGAGCCTTTGCACACAGGTGAAGAAAGCCCTGTGATAGAAAGGGTGGAGATGCCCCCGAAGGGGCACAGCAGAACAGTTCATGTGGGAGGAGGACCTCTTAGAGGTCCTGCTTCATGGGACAACACTGGGGTGGGTTGGATACTGACGCACATTTAGGAGCCTCACGTTGGCCAGGGTGTAGAAAAGGTGTGCAGTCACCTACCAGCCCACTGGTGAGACAGGGAGAGGGCAGTCTGTCCACAGTGCTGTGGCTGACTTGTCAAGTGGTCCCACGCTGTGGTGCCAAGTGGAAAACACTTGTGTGTCAAGTCCTCCAAGTGCTTAGTGACTTAAAATGACAAGAACTGTTAATTAATTGTTTTCAATTTGTGGTCTGCACAGGGCTCAGGCTCTATGGGGACAGCTTGTTCCTGTCCGCAGGATCTTAGCTGAGGACCCACCGGGAGCAGAGGTCCATGGTCAGCATGGTGCTCTCATGTACCCAGCAGGTTGATGCTGACATCAGCTGGAGGCTCAGCCAGGCTTGGGCTGCGGGCCTCAATTCTTGGGCTGCTTGAATTTCTTACAGCACCGTGGCTGGGTTCCAAAAAGGCCAAGATCACCTGTTTTTCTTTCTTCCTCTGGACTTGCTCTTTAAGAACAGGCCAGGCAGTTCCTTAGCCAGACTCAGTGCAAAGGAATGCAGCCTGTACCTTTGGTAGGAGAGCATTTAAGCAATTTAATGTCAGCTTTTGGCAGAGAAGTGAAATCAGTATAAGAGATTTAGGGTACTCAGGATAAACTTCTCATGAGAAAATTAAACCCAAGCCTTGGATTTGTTAGGAAAGATAGTCTTTATATCAGTCTGGGAGTGTTACCCAGAATCTTGAACTTTTCAAGTTGTGTCTTACATTGAATTAAACAGGTCATTGCTATGTGTTATTTTATTCAGCTGTGTCAGTTTGCATCCTTCCTCCTTCTGGCATCTTCTGCAACCCAGCTGCCTTTCTTCCTGTGCTTTCCCTTCCCTTCCCTGCTTTCAGCAAGCAGCTCAAGTTTCGTTACAGGGCTCCTGTAGTTAGGCATAGCCAGACTATTCTCTGGGGCCAGTAAGTGTGAGTAGTGTGTGCAGAGGAGGGGACCTTGGAGCAGGTGCTGACTGGGGACCTAGTGCGCTTCTTCCCTCCCACATGCCGTCCTGTGTGGCCTTCTATGTGGCCTTCGTAGACAATCGTGGATTGAGCCTTGGTGCTTGAAGTTACTCCTCATGGGGCCGTCGGGAGGAGACGCTTGCACCACACATACCCCAAGGTGTTTCTTGTTGGCTGAAAGGTTGACCTGCAGGTGTGGATACCTTAGTGGTGACCACTGGTGCCCATCTGCAGTGCCACTGCAGGAAGCAGTGGGCTGTGCACTGTGGCACCAGGGCTGTTGATGCCTGAGCCACGGCTTTGTCTCAGTAGTGTATTGCTGGAGCTGTTGACTGTTGGGGACAAGGCAAGGGTCGGAACTGACCGTGAGCCTCTTGAAGCCTTTGACCAGTTTCTCAGCAGTTTTTTGTTTATTGACTCCAGTGGTAGAAATTTGTGCTTACTTTTTATGTGTTTTTGTAAACTACAGTTTTGTAGAAATTCCTTTTCATTGTATTTTACAGAAGTGTTGGTCTGTAACAGATTTGAAATGAAGACAAAACTGGCCCTTTATCACAAAATAGTTTTACCAGTCTAAGTTATGTAAAAAGTTTTGATTCTTGAATCTTTTTCCTCTTGGATTGTTTTTGAGGACAGTGTTCTGTAATAGACACTTGACGGGTGAAGCTCGAAGCTGTAGGAGAATTAGCAGCAGATGCCAGAGGGCTGCAGTGACAGCAGAGCTCTGTGACCACTTCATGGCGGGGCGAGAGCTGTTGTTCTCAGAACTTCCACATTTGTAGATCGGCAGTCTACTTGTGCAGCTCCAGCAGTGGGTCTGAAACAGGCGGCGCCACACAAAGAAGACGGGGGCTTGTGTTGGTGTGCAGAACAAGCAGCGTGGGATTTCTTGTTCCACAACTGGGCCCCTCCTGGAACACCCCACCTGCTGGCCCGGGTCAGGGTCTCTGTCCTCCAGATAGCAGAAGGACCCAGGAAGAGACTGGAATGGCACCTCCAGGGTGGGGGTGAGTGGTGGTTAGCAGAATCAGGCCCAGAACTATCTGGAGGAAGGGAGGAGGGCTTGGTGGTCAGCAGGCTTTTGGTGAGCAGGCAAAGCATTCAACTGTAGAGCGCCACGTTCTGTCGTGGAAAACGGCTTCACTCTTGTAACACTGAAACAGGCTTCTCTTTTTAAAATGTTGTGATTATTGTTTTGAAGGTTTATGCAGGATTTTGCCACTAAGTTTCAGGTTGTAGGGACACTCTGACCGTCACGTTTTTGCTCTCTCCTTCCCCTGACTTGCTCTGTATTGTTTGAACTGATTTTCTGTTGGTCTTCTATCAGTTTCTTTGATCACTCTGTTTTGGGAGTGGACATAGGGTTTCCTTCTGTTGCCCAGGCTGATCAGAAACTTCCGGGCTCCGGCGATCCTCCTGTCTCACCCTTTAGAGTAGCTGGGTCATAGGCCTGAGCCTGGGAACTCAAGGGCGCTCTACCACTGAGCTACATCCCCAGCCCTTTTTAAGGCAGGATCTCACTAAGTTGACTTCGAACTTGTGATTCTTCTGGTTCAATCTCCTGAGAATTATAGCTGTGCACACTGCACCCAGCTGTGTGAACTCTTGAGATGCAGCATTTTTTTGTATTTATCTGTTTGCTCTAGGAAGCAATTGACAGTACGCTTTATTTTGTTGTCCTTACTGTCTCATTTGGGGACGAAAAAGAGGAGGCTGATGTGATTACAAGCATGGTTTTACCAGATCTAGTAGCCTTGCCTTTGATTGGTTCCTGTGGTTGATTTGTAGGTTCTTTCAGGCTTTCTTCAGAAATCGTCATGTGGCCTGTGAAGGATGATAGTTATGATAGTTCTGTTTCTTCCTTTCCATCTCTCATGTCTTCTTTTTCTTTACCTGTGGCACTTGGCAGTGACTTCCAGGACATGGTCACTTAGAAGTGGTTATGGCCAGCATCCTTGTTCTTAGTTTTAGTCTAGAGAGGGGAAGTTTTTTCCCACTGTTTGTTTTTTGGTTTTTGTCTGTTCGTTTGTTTTTAAAGAGAAAGAATCAATTTTATTTAGTTTTTCATTTGATTTTGGTAGCTCCAACACTTAGTTGTGTATGTGGTGCTGGGGTTCGAACCTGTGTCCTTGCCCATGTCAGGCAAGCACTGAGCCACTGCTCCAGCCCCCCACCCCCAACACATGCGCACATGCATGCGCACTCTGGTTTTTATTTAAGTATCTTGTAGATACCCATCACCAGATTAGAAAACTCATCTCTGTTTCTGAGCATTAAGAGCTTTCCTCAGGGGCGTTTGATCAGTGTGTCAAGTGCTTTCCTCCTCGTGCTGGATAACTGGCTGTTTCCTGTTTCTGAAATGGAGTGAATCGCAGGTTGCTTTTGAATGTACACCCACCCTCGGTTCCTCAGTGAACTCCTTTGAGCTATGGTGTATTCTTTTTAAATATTGCTGGATTACATCTGTGAACAATCTGTTAAAATGTCTGCGTTTTAAGAAATATCAGCTTAAGCAGGAGTCCTGCTCTTCTAATAGACTGTACAACAAGTATGTCTTATACTGCTGCCAGTCAGGCCCTGCCCTGGATGTGGGGACGCAGTGGGTATTTGGACAGGTTAGGTTCCCTTTCTCCTCAGATTCCTTCTGTGTAATACATCATGGAGAGAGAATAGAGAACAGCCTTGTAGCATAAATACAAATGTGTCATATTGTGATTAGTAGATTTCAAGTATTGCACACTGAAATTTATTTTTTCTCTTAACAGAATATGACAGATACCTAGCATCCAGTAAAAGAATGGCCGCTGCTTACCTGGACCCCAACTTGAATCACACGCCACACTCAAGTGCTAAGACCCACCTGGGCCCTGGCATGGAACGTTCCCCTGGTGCCATGGAGCGAGTACTGAAGGTCTTTCATTACTTTGAAAGCAGTAATGAGCCAACCACCTGGGCCAGTATTATCAGGCATGGAGATGCCACTGATGTCAGGGTGAGTACATTTCCCGTGTGACTTTCTGTGTACAACAGATGATGAAGGAATTTTTATTTATGAGGTACTTCCCATGTTACAGAGATGTTACCTTTTTCCTTGTAAGATTCATTTACTTAACATGTGACTGATTAGAGTTTTATGTATACTTTTTTTTTTTTAAGGAAATATTAATTGAATCATATTTTAGTCTTATAATGCCACTGACTTGTTGTTCTCCCACCCCACCCCTTTTTAAAATTCTTGGAAGTGTACAAGAAAATAAAGCAATTAAAATAGCATCTGATACTTACAAAATAAGACAATTATGTTCTACAAGGTGTTATTTTGGAAGTGTTTGTGGAACTCCAGAAGGATAATTTCTCTCGGAACTGAATATTTGACCCTTAGCAAAAACCGTGCTAGGTCCTGGAGATGTGAAGGATCTGTATTAAGTCTCTTTCCAGCACGATATGAAATTTGAAGGTTTATTTTGGTGGTTCCAGTCCACAGATGGCCCTGTGGCTTTGAGCCTCTGGTGCGGCAGCGTAACATGGCAGGTGTATGTAGTAGACCAGAGCACTCACTCCCGCAGGATGCAAAGAAGCAGCACTACCTTGGGATCAGCCTTGCAGCACATGGACCTTTGGGAGCCATTCCGCCTCCAGAGCTAAAGCCCCTGGGAATTCCTTGTCTTCAGAGCTTTGGGTCTGTAGGGGACAAAGTGCTTCCCTGGAGCTGCCCAGGGGTCAGGAAGCCTGGAGGCATAACTCCTGCAGGCAGGAGTTCCCGCAGGTGCTGGCAGGTAGCCCTGTGGCATCAGGAAACAGCATCACATGCAGGTTTCCAGGACGTTTACTCTGATGCGCTGGAGGAGCCTCAGCTCCTTGCTGCGCCACACGAGTGTGTATTCCTCTCCAGAGGCAGAGGTTTGTGTTGACCAGGAGCTCACACATGGCCTAGTTCTTTCTAAATTATGAAATCAGTTAACTTGCTACTCTTTAACTTAAATGCCTCTGTTATCATAAGCAAAATAATAGAATTGGTAGAATTTAGATTTAAGACTAAAATCTTTCATGTGAATTATGCATATTTTCCTGTTACCCTGTACAGTTGCAATTTTGATGGACTATTCAAATAGTTATCAAAAGGAGAACGATTTTGGATGGAAAAATGTTACAATCTACTCTACAAATTGAATTATGATAGTCTTTTTATAAAGTGAAACTTATTGGCCTTTTCTTGCTCTTTCTTATTTTGGTATTGGGGATGGAACCTAGAGACACTTTCTTGCTGAATTATTACACATCCTCAGCCCTTTTTATTTTATTTTTTTTTTAGGTCAGGGTCTCACTAAGTTGCTTAGAGCCTCACTTATTTGCTGAGGCTGGCCTCCAACTTGAAATCCTCCTGCCTCATCCTCCCAAATCACTGGGATTGCAGGTGTGCACCACCATGCCTGGCTTCTTGCTTTTTTTCTGCTTCTGTGTTTTACATTTAACCTTAAGCAGATTTGCTTGGTAGGAAGGCCAGCAGAGACTGTCCTGTACTGTTCACCAGGTAATTCATTCTGGAAGAAACCTTGTAGCTATGTCTTTTTTTTTTTTAAAGAGAGAGGGACAGTGAGAGAGATAGAGAAAGAGAGAAACAACTTTTATTTAGTTTTTCACATGGCCTTTGTTGCTCCAATACTTAGTTGTGTACGTGGTGCTGGGGTTTGAACCGGGGTCCTCGTGCTTGCCAGGCAAGCGCCGAAACCGCTGAGCCACCGCTCCAGCCCCTGTAGCTATGTCTTTATGGAAGGCTCCTAAGGAGTGTCCTGGACTGTAATTCTCACGCAGAGGCTGCAGAAGCTTGTTACGCCACTGCACCACCTTTAGTCAGCTTCCAAGCATCTGGACAGAGGGGGACCCTTCAAAGCCTAAAGTGGGCAAGGTGCTCGGCAAATGCTGGAGACGTACAGCAGAAAACCCCTTCAAAGAGTAGAGCAGCCGTGCCAAGGTGTCAGTGTCAGAGTCAGTACCCGAGAGGCTCCCAGTCCTGGAGCAGGCCTGTGGTCCCTGCAGACATGGCAGCCTCCAGACCTGCGCCAGGTGGAGATGTGTCGGTTGTGTGAAAGCAGGTTTCAAGCTTTTGTGAAGGTTAACACAAGGAAGTCGATGAGGCCAGAGCAGATTATTTTATTTCACAGTAATTAATAAAATGCCTGAAATTTAACCACCCTTGTCTGTTGATTTTTAACTTGAGACAGAAAAGTCATCTTTGTTATTGAATTCCCAGCCCTTTCCTGGGTGGCGTGAAATCTGCAGGACTGGGTGATGGCAGATTGGGTACTAGTCATAACCGACTTCCATTAGATGCTGTAACACTCTGACTTTTGAACATGCGGTCTTCTAGTTGCACATTAATGGGTGGGTGTGGACATGTGAACAAAATAGTACTGAAGAACATGGCCATGACATCTTCCTCCCGAACACAGGGCAGAGAGAGCAGCATGCTGCCAGGCAGAGGGGCGTGGAAGACAGGAAGCACTGAGGGCCTGGCGACTTAGCACAGACCGCAGATTAGTTAAGACGCCTGTGGAGGCTCTCGGTGGAGAGAGACACATTCTTTCACAGTAGCGAGGGGGAGGCTGTGCCAGCCTATTGCTGTGCACACCGACGGATTAGATGAGCGCCTGCAGCTGCGCTGCCCATTGCCTGAGCCTCGCTGCTTGTTGGGACTTTGAGTGTGCTTGTATGAACTGACATGAGCTGAAAGATTCAGTGTAAAGATAGTGTGAACTCTCACTGACCCACCCACCATCCATCTACCATCCATCCAACCAACCAACCAACCCACCCTTCCTTCCTTCCTTCCTCCCTCCCTCCCTCCCTCCACCAGGATTCAACCCAGAGGTGCTTAACCACTGAGCACATCTCCAACCCTGCTTATATTTATTTTGAGACAGGGTCTCACAGAGTTGCTGAGGCTATCTTTGAACTTGCGATCCTCCTGCCTTAGCCTCCTGAGCCTCTGGGATTACAGGTGCGCCAGTGCTTCCAGTTCTCATTGACAGTTTCTTAAGATTGGTTGTCGAAACAACAGTTCTTTTGGTATATATTTGGTTATGTGAACTGTAAGAGGGGAATTCACTGTTTCTTTTTGCTCTTCTTCCGTGATTGCTGGATACCCTATTGTTGTGTCCGTGGCTTGCATTGCTTTTCTCCGGGCAGTGGTGCTGTATAGAAAGTAGCTATCAGAATGACCGATTGCACTGGAAAATCGAACCTGGAGGAGATTGGACTTGCTTTCCCAGGAGACACCTGGGTTCTTGTAACATTGTACTAGAGAGGTTTTATTTCTTGTGGTTCAGTTAGTAAGTTTGCTGCTTCTGCATGTGTGTGCTGAGTCTGATTAAATGTTTGGTTGCTGAAAGGATTCAGTTTATAGGTGGAATGTTGGTTCAGCAACAGTGACTCCTTTCAGGGACTGGAAAGTGCAGGTGCAGCTCCTGGGCCCAGGATGTGCCTTTTTAAATTTTTTTTTAATTCAGAAATTTATCTGTTGAACACTCAAACAAGCTTCTAATGAAATAATATAATATATACATAAACTCTGAAAATTAGATTTACCCCCAAAAGCCCCACCTCCAATTACCCACCCTTATCCCTTCCCTCCCCTTCCCAATACATCTCTACAAATGCCTTAGGTTGTATGACATTACACCTTATCCGGATTTAAAACATGATAATAGACCTCCTTTCTCAGTGGCCAGGGTCTAGCTCCAACCTCCACAGATGAGTGGAGACATTCAACCTTTGGTTCTCTGGGTTATGCTGACTTCACTCAGCGTAATCTCTTCCATAGCCATGCATTTCCCTTCAAAGGCTGCAATACAGGATGTGCCTTTTTGTGGACTGAAGATCATCATTGGCTCTGGGTGCAGCACTTCAGCGTGAGGCGGTATCATGGTGTGGCTGTGAGATGGTCACACAGGCACTTCCACCTGCAGGACCAGCCCACAGCTGTGTAGCTGCCCAAGCACCACCAACATCAGGTGCATGCCGTATGTCAAGTCATGATTGCTGAGCAATGCTGCCAGGCTGCTGGGTTCTGCCCTGAGCAACTCAGGAACCCATGCTTGCAGATGTCGGTCCCATGCCTTAGACTACTCTGGAGACACACATGGGATCAATGCAGACAGCCAAATGAATCCAGCCTGTACAGCATTAAGATTGCTCCTTCAGGGGCTGGCGTGGTGGCTCAGCAGTTACAGCACTTGCCTGGCATGCGTGAGTATGCAGGTTCGAACCCTAGCACCACGTACACAACAAAGTGTCTGAGCAATGAGGGCCGCATAAAAAACTAAATAAAGTTGATTTTGTCTTTCTCTCTCGCTCTTTCTCTCTCACTATCCCTTTCTCTCTCTCTCTTTTTTTTTTTAAAGAAAGGTCATTCAGCCTGATGTGGTGGCACACACCTGTGATCCGAGCAGCTCAGTAGAGCGAGGCAGGAGAATCACAAGTTCAAGGCCAGCTTGTGCAATGTAGTGAGACCTCATCTCAAAATAAAAAACAAAAAGGGCCGTTAGGCAGCTCAGTGGTGTGGTACCCTGGATTTAGTCCCTGGTAAACGTGTGCACACGCATGGGCCAATCATTCAGAAATGTAGCATATTTCAGGGTGTAATGGTATAGAGAAACTTGCAAAGTCTACAAGGAAGACTCTCCCCTCCCTGCCTAGGAGAAGGAGTGTCATCACACCAGCCTTTTCTCAAGTGCACACAGATGCAGGCCGGCATTGAACAGTGCCATCAGAGCACTCTGGAAAATAGCTTGCTCTTCAGAAGTTGATACCAAATAATTTTTTTTTTTAAGAGAGAAGGACAGTGGCAGAGAGAGGGAGAGAGAGAATATCAATTTTCATTGAGTTTTTCACGTGGCTTTCATTGCTCTGACACTTAGTTGTGTACATGGTGCTGGGGTTTGAACCCGTGTACTTGTGCTTGCTGGCAAGCACGATAACCACTGAGCCACCGCTCCAGCCCCAATTACCAGATAATTGTTAATCAAGAAAATCTGGAATGAAGGTGTCTGCAGAGATGCAGCCATGTGGGAGGCTGATGTCATGGGTGGAGAGCAGAGAAGGTGGGTTGGATGGAGCCACTGCGCAGGGGGGCGGGAGTACCTGTGTGGCCCCTTACTCCTCTCTGGAGTGCCCCCTGCACGGAGCTCGGTTCATCTGGGCCCCAGCCGTGGTGCGGCCCTGCTGTGGTGCACTCGCAGTGCTGCTTTTCCCTTAAGCAGGCTGGAGTTTGTGTCAGCACTGCATTGAGCAGGTCTGGTGGCACCATTTTCCCAGGAGTGTGGGCTCACTTCATGTCTCTGTCGCATGTCATCAGTTCTTGGAGTATGTCAGACTTTTTCATTACGATCATGGCAGCTGTAATCGGTCGTCTGTGGTTGTCCACGTTACTGCTGTCATTATCGGAGGCTCTGCACACACAGCGTGTAACGCAGCAGACTTGATGGATCAGTTATGTGTTCTGTTCCACCTGCTGGCCATGTCTTGACTCCCTCTCCTCCAGCTGCCCTGTTCCCTCCGTTGCAGTGGTGTTGAAGTTGTGTCAGGCCACCTACTGTGGTCTGAGTGTTCAAGCAAGAGGAAGAGTTGCATGTCTGTCATGTAGAGGCTAGAAATGCCTAAGCTTTATGATGAAAGCATGTCAAAAGCAGAGAAAGGCCAAGAGGGAGGCCTTGGTGCCAAACCACAGCCATGTTGCCATGCAGAGGTGGAGGACACGAAGAGCACTGCTCCAGAGAACACGTGAACAGCAAGGAAGTGGAGCAGCCTGACTGCTGAACCAAGGAAGTGCGTGGTCCAGACAGCAGGGACCACCCAGGACATTCCCACAGCTATAGCCTTGCCCAGAGCAAGGCCCGCTCTCAACTCTGCCGCTGAGAGGGATGAGGAAGCTGCACAGCAAAAGTCCAGACGCAGCCGAGGCTGGTTTGTGAGGCTGGGGAAGCGTCCGGCTCTACAGTGTGCAAGGTGAAGCAGCAAGGCCTGGAGTGGGGGCTGCGGCGCGTCACCCAGGGGTCCAGCCCAGGGACCAATGCCTGTTCCAGGGCAGACGGAACAGCCTCTGTTGGAAGAAGATGCCATCTAGAAGCTCCTCTGCTCCCAGGAGGAGTGGAGCTCTCGTGCCGTGCCAGCACCCTGGGGCCTTGCGGATCTCTCCACTTCCCCTCCACCTGTGTTCTTGGTGGGCGCCAGGGCCTGGATGACAGCAACCCGTACACAGCACGGTGTAGACCTGATGCTGACAAAGAGATTCCATTCAAGACTCCACTGCTCTCTGCGCTGCGCCCGGCAACCTACGAGCCCGGGTAGAGATGTGCAGACTGTGTTCTCATGCCTGTGGACACACCATCCGATCTGCAGCCCCAGGGCCAAGGGGTCACTTCACCTCTCCAGTCTTATTAGTTAAGAAATCCATTTTGTAACGCTGTAGTTTTCCTATAGATACCGATTCCTCTGATGGACTTGGGCAAAGTAAACTGAAAACCGGGAAAGGAGTCACTGTTCTAAATGCCACTGAGCATGGCTGTGATTCACAGGAGAAGGTGAGAGTACACAATTAGCAGGGAATTGGAAGAAGTGGATTCCAACCCTGTGGGTGACTTCAGTGGAGAAATAATTGCGGATGTGTTGGAAATAGCAAGAGCACCAGAGATAGTTAGAAGAAGTTCCCTGGATGTGGCAGAGCGGCTGCCCTCCATGAGGAAACCTGCATGAACAAGGGGTTGCTTTTATGCATGAATGAAGAAAGTGGTTCTTGAAATGAAATCTACTGATGAAGATGCTGTGAATGTGGTTTAGGACTTAGGATGTTAAACAAGAATTTAAGGTCTCAGATCAGTGCAGTTGGAAAAGCAGTGGCAGCGTTTGAGAGGGCTGACTTGGGTTCTGGAAGACATTCTTCTGTGGGCAAAATGCTGTCAAATGGCATTGCATGCTACAGCGAAATCTTGTGAAAAGATTCCATTGCTTTGGCAAAGTTTGTCACAACACCACCTTGAGTAGTCAGTAGCCATCAACATTTGAGTGAGGATTTGCTGCTCAGGGCTGGAGCGGTGGCTCAGCGGCTTTGGCGCTTGCCTGGCAAGCACGAGGACCCGGGTTCAAACCCCAGCACCACGTACACAACTCAGTGTTGGAGCAACTAAGGCCATGCGAAAAACTAAATAAAGTTGTTTCTTTCTCTGTCTCTCTCACTGTCCCTCTCTCTTAAAAAAAGAAAAAAAAGACTCGCTGCTCAGATGATTGTCCACAGTTTTTACTTTAGTAGTGAACTGTTCTCAAATTAAGATACACATGTTTTTTTTTTTTTTTAAGAGAGAGGGACAGTGAGAGAGACAAAGAGAGAAACAACTTTATTGAGTTTTTCACATGGCCTTAGTTGCTCCAACACTAGTTGTGTACGTGGTGCTGGGGTTCGAACCCAGGTCCTCGTGCTTGCCAGGCAAGCGCCGAAACCGCTGAGCCACCGCTCCAGCCCCGATACACATGTTTTTTTGAGACGCAGTGCCCTCACACACTTGGTGGGCCGCATATCTTGTGAACGTGAATGTCACATGCATAGGGAAGCCTGAGACTTGTGGAGACTTGCTTGTGATGCTCACTGTATTGTGGGGGTCTGGAACAAGCCTGTGTCTTCAGGGGTGCCTGTCCTCCACAGCCCTCGTTCCCGATGGCCGCCTCACCTCCCCCACTTGCTCCGAGCTTGCACACCTCCTCTCCCCTACCCTCCCTCGCTATCCAGAGCTTGCTCCACAAGAACCCTCCTGTGCTACAGCTATCCCTTGCTATCTCCATGTCTTTTAGGTACTCAGATCCCTTGGAATCTTCTTCTGTTCCTGTTTGCTTGCTCCTCCTCTGAGAATATTAGCTACCAGGCCCACGTCACCTTCACTTGGCCCCCTCCATGGGACCTGCATGGCCACTTCTTCCTCTGAGCCACCCACCTCTCAAGCACATCACCGCTTCTTGCTTCTGTACTACTTAAGTCCCAGCAGCCAGGACAGTCCTTCTGCAGTGGAAGCCACTTGTCACCGCATGGGAACCTCTCTTTTAGAGTTGGCATTGCTTCCCTGCAGGATCTCTGCCAGCCCTCCCTCATCATGCCCTAGGACCTTCTATTCTGCCACTTCCTCTTGCTGATTCCTGGCGGTAACAAGTATTTGTTCAGCCTTCCCCTCAGCAGGTCTCGCTCCTCTTGACCCTCCTCATGATTCCCTGCTACCCCTCACTGTTTCTGGTGCCCTCCCTGCCTGAGAGTACTCCTGCCCTCGCACCTGCCTGAAATCGTCTACTCTCTTGATTTGCTTCCCCCTTTCTCCCTGTCCTGGGTGGTGTGGTCTGATAGCTGGGTTCTTCAGACTCACAGAGCTGCCACCACACCACAACAGCACCAGCACACATTTCCTGAACATCCACATGGCATCACATCCACATGAGTGAAATGCAGAGCTGCTAACAGAAAACAGACTGAAGTGGGGTGTAGAGGGGAGCCCTGGCAGGTGAATGAGCACTCCAGAGGCCATATTGTGAATAACCTGCCCATCCAGAGCCAGGTCGCGCTTTGCTGTAGGTGCTGTCAGATCATCCCACCTAGCTCACATGCAAAAGAGAAACTCCAAGGCTGGTCACAGCTTGGTCTTTGCCCAGGAACCAAGTCAGGTGTGCTGTGTAATGCCTAAAGGTCACGTCGCAGCTGAGTCCTTTGACAATATTCTTCTCTCTTTGGAAAGATATTTCTATACTTTTTTACCTAGGCAGTGACTCCAGTTGGTCATGTTGTGGGTGATTTGTCATCTAGCATAGGAAGAATGGACCACCTTTTTGATGCTTACAATGAGCATTTTGGTCTACTTAGCAGACACTGGTGGTTGACTATTTAGCTATGAGCTTACTGGTGACTTCCGTGCCTGCCTTGTCTGGTAGTGATAGAGGTGGGCCTGTGGCCAGGCACCCTGCAGCTGTGACCTGAGCTCTCAGCCTGCACTCTGCCTGCTCCCTTGAGCATGTTCCCATGTCTCACTTCTTCAGAAGACTTTGGAAAGTCCAGGAAGCCTTTCTCTGGTCTTGCTGATCAAAGGAGACTTCCTCTTTCCCATATGCTCAAGGTGACGGTGGCCAGAGTGTGGGCATGTTGTCCCTGGACGGCCTTGCAGTGTGATTCTGAGCAGTGGGGGGTGTTGGAACCAAAGCTTTGCCTGTTAAAACTCAGAAGTCTGAGGGAGAATAGACCCATGTTTTATTGTTGGGCAATTTTCTTGCCTCATTCAAAGTACCACTGTCATGCATACAGAGCTTTTCTTTTCTTTTTTAAGAGAGAGGGACAGTGAGAGAGAGGGAGAATGAATCAATTTTATTTAGTTTTCCATGTGGTTTTCACTGCTCCAACACTTTATTGTATACGTGGTGCTGGGGTTTGAACCCAGGTGCTTGCGCATGCCAGGAAGCACAGTAACCACTGAGCCACTGCTGCAGCCCCATACAGAATGTGTCTGAATGCATGTTGCCATCTCAGGTTTTAGACTCTTTGTGAGCTACTAGGGAATGGGTAGTAATTCTTCAGACCTGTCACTGTAAATAGGCCAGTCCATGTAGTTTGCTAAAAGATGCATGTGTGTCTGGTTGGATTAATACTGAATATTTGTAGGATCAGGCTAATTGTTGGGGGAGTCACAGTAGAAATTAACATTGCAACCATTTTAAAATCAGCTTTCTGATTGGAACAGGACAATGCTCAAATGATTATGGTTTCTTAAGAGTTTGTGGAAGTTACATGTAATATGAGCAGAATTGTCTTATGTTAGAATTAGACTGGTAGCATGGGGGCGGGAACGCTGGGGCAGTTCTCCCTGAGTGCAGGCACAGCAGTGGCCTGGAGGGCCTTCTCTGAAGGGTCCTGCTTCTGCAGCATTGCGGGAGGAGTGGTGCGTGACCAGAGTGTCAGCGCTTCTCTCCACTGGAGGAGCAGGTGGCTGTGCATTCAAGAGCCTGAATACTGACCTAGGTGGAGCCAAGTAATTTGGGTGCCAGAAAAGACTGCAGAGGTCTTAGGAGTCAAGTGTCTTCCAGGATGGAGAAAACTAGAAAGAAAAGCCTGGAGAACACAATTGGCAAGCTGCGTTAGAGATGAGGGGGCTGAGTGGAGGACGACCCTTGAGAAAGAGCATCGCGGCAGAAGTGTGGCCACCTAAGACTCATATATGCTCCATCTGAGAACCTGTGCCTCTTCCCCCACATGGCCAAAAGGACTCCACAGGTGTGGCCTTGCCATGGGAAGGTACCAAGCCAGCCACTCTTGCTTCTGTGCTCAGAGGGAGGTGACTGTGGACAAAGGTTGCTTTCAGATGCACAGTGGGACTGCAGGTCCTGCAGGAGGCCAGGCCGGACCTCAGAGAGCTGACCACTTCAGTCTCGGTGCTCCAGATCCTAAGGACCGTGCATGTGTATTGTGTGCCCAGGGGATGGGTGACAGTTGCTATGCAGGGTTGTGTGGCAAAGCACTCCCTTGTCTTGGAGGACTGTCTGGCGGACGGTTGATCAGGGGCTCAGGAACAGGCCTTGCTGCCTGGGCTGTGGTCGGGTGCTCGAGGGAGGCAGGCTCCTGGCAGTGCAGGATGTGGTGAGAGAAGAGGTGTGGGTGCCTTCACTCTGTGAGGAGCCTCTGAAGGAGGAATGCACCGAGGAGAGAGACGCCACCCACCGCAGGTCAGGCCTACAGGATATAGTGGGCTCATGTGGCTTCAGTGTCCCTCTCATGCAGTAATAAGCACACCTTAAAAATTAACTAAAAATATCAAACCTCCCTCTTTGCCGGGTTCACCTCCCCACCTTCTCCATTTGCACACCTCTGTAGTCAGGTGCTCCTGCTAGACTTGGGCCTTCCGTAGGTGAGGTTTGCACCTCACCTGGGCTCCTGCCGCTACTGTCACACATGCACTGGGCGAGTGAACACTTGAGAAAGACTGAGCACAGAGGAAAGTGTCTTTTTGGCCCACAGTGCTGCTTCAATGACGAGGGACCTGCCTAAACCAGCCACACGGGAGGAGGCCGCGCAGCCTCATCTCTTCAGGAAGCAGCCAGAGAGTGGCCCTAGCACTTCAGTGACCCGCCTGGTGGTGTCCTGTGGGTCTGTCGACAGGCTGAGGCCACCCTGGTGGGCCTTACCAGGAGTGAAGGTGTGGGCAGGCACACTCCGTGAGTTTTGGTGCTGGTGTCTGCTGAGTGCGCCGTCCTGTGGCTGCAGCTCTGGGCGCAGCTTGTCTGTTTCCTTGCAATGCCTGTCATGTGACAGCAACTTGACTGATGCTTTTAGCGGGGTCTTTTTCCTTTTCCGCCTCCTTTTTCACCCACACAAGCAGCAGTGCTGCCTGTCAGTAGGAAAATGACTGCGTCCACTGTGCTATAAGACAGACACAGACATTGGCCGACTTTTATTTTTGACCTTACAAAAAGAATTCTTCTACCAAACTATCAACTGTGAGAGTATAATCCAGAATATTGCATATTTTTAATACCTGGGGCAGATGGAGCAATGGAGGCTTCAGAGTAGCTGATTTTGTTTTTGCACTTCCTGAGTCTTGCTGGTCATGTGCCTGCACTCTAGGACAAGAGTGTGAACTTTAATGCAGCTAACTCTAGTAGCATGTTATAGACCATGTCCTGCCACTCCCTGGAATGGTCGCATTTATAAACGTGTGTGCTCTAAAAGTACTGGGTGTGTGGTGCATGTGATGTGTGCCGTGGAAATGGTAGCGGTGGTGTCTGCTGAGTTGCTTCCCTCCCCAGCCTCTGCTCTCAGTGAAGTGCCGAGCTGTTTGCAAGCAGGTACTCAGTCCTCAAAATGACAGATGCAGGCTGCTGAGCACGTGCTTTAGCTCCATGTACTCAAGAAGCCCGTGTTCCATGTTCACCACCGCAGAGACTCTGAGGGTGCCAGAGGAT
>PVKS010024614.1:0-30876 GCA_004027875.1 Aplodontia rufa | reverse complement strand
TCTTTTTTTTTTTTTTTTCCCCATTTCTGGGGATTGAACCCAGGGGCTCATGCATACGAGGCAACTGCTCTACCACTGAAGTACATGCCCAGCCCTTTTTAAATTTCAAAACAGGGTCTCACTAAGTCATCTGGGCACGTCTTGAACTCACAGTCCTCCTGTCTCAGCCTCCCGAGTTGCTGGGACTGCATGCATGAGCCACCACACCTCGCTTTTTTCCTACTTTCAGCTTCTACCTCAATTCGAGTATGCCTTCTTTTGTGGATGCATTTCTGGGGTTCACGCCCAGCCTCACTCTGGTAATGCTTTTGTTAGCAATGACCAAGCTGGGAGACTTGGGGGCAGGCAAAGATCAGAAGGCTGAAAATCCCACTGTTCTGCACTCTCTCACTCAGAGTTCCAGCAGTTTTCCAGGCATAAATGCTTCTCAATTTGTTATTCGCCTTTGGTTAACAGCAGCCCTGCGAGCGTTGTCCTTGTGAGTTCCTCTAATCTGATCTTGAGGTGTCTCTCTGGAAAGTGGCCATAAGCCAAGATAACCACTTTTCAGGAGAGCGCTGACTGGGAGGGCAGTTGGTTGAGGTGTGTTGGTCACCACGGATACAAAGGAGCTGGCACAAGAAAACGCAACATGAAATAACAGAAGCATTTTGTTCCTGACAGATCCACGAGAGCCCACAGCAAGTCTTCAGAGAGAGGGGTGTGTGTGAGTGGTGAGGTTGTGTGCGGGCCAGTACTTCACAGGGTCGAGGCCGTTACCCAAGCAGGTTTCCCACGGAGCGTTCTGTTGGTGGGTTTAGAGTGTAGAGCAGAAGGCTTAACTGCTGTGGGATCGCGCTGGGACAGTTTCTGCGCTCTCTCTGAGCAGGATGTCAGGGCGTCAGGGCCCGCCCGGTGTGTCAAGTAGGCTGGATCTACCTGAGCCACGGGGAGGCAGTGACCAGAAACAACTGTACAGGGTAGATATCAGAACTCACCACACTGAAGACCTGGGAAAAGGCAGAAAACAGGAAAGGATGTTGAGGTGACTGAGCCCTGCTTCTGGTATGATAAAGTGCAACTTATATTCAAAATGGATGGTGAGCCAACAGGAAATGATACAAATTCACTATGGTTGTTTTTGAAAAGTTGTCCAATGTTATACTTTATTTTACAGGGGGAGAGGGGAGTCTTTGTCAACCTCCTCATGCCATCACTGCTGGAAGTCGCTGTCCTACAACTTTGCAAAAATTATATGATTGCAAAAATTATATATAATTTCCTTTTCTTTTTTTTTTTTCATTTTCTTTTTCTTTTTTTTTCTTTGAGACAGGGTCTTGCAAAGTTGCTGAGGCTGGCTTTGAACTTGCAATCCTCCTGCCTCAGCCTCCTGAGCCACTGGGATTACAGGTGTGCACCACACCTGGCTGAGAGTTCTTTATATATTCTGGATACTAGTCCTTTTCTTTTTTTTTTTTTTAAAGAAAGACGGTGAGAGAGAGAGAGTCAATTTTTATTGAGTTTTTCCCATGGCTTTCGTTGCTCTGACACTTAGTTGTGTACTTGGGTGCTGGGGTTTGAACCCAGATACTTGTGCATGCCGGGCAAGCGCCGTAACTGCTGAGCCACGGTGTGGCTCCAGCCCCTGGATACTAGCCCTTTATTAGATATCTACATTGACATTATTTTCTCCCAGTTGTAGTTTCCCTTTTCATGTACTTAACAATGTATTTTGAAGAGCAAAATTTTTAACTTTTATGAAATACAATTTAATGATTTTTTAGATTGTACTTTTAGTGTAATATTAAAGAAATATTAGAAAAAGATTTTTCTACTGTTTTCTTCTTGAAGGTTTATAGTTTGACACTCCTGTCTATGGTCCTTTTGAGTGGTATGAAGTATGGGTTGAAATTTTCTTTCTGTATTTGCATATGTTGCGCAGACTGACCTTGAATACCTGGGCTCAAGTGATTTTCTTGTCTCAGTCTCCAGAGTAGCTTGGACTACAGGTACACATCACCACTGTGACTGTTTTTTTTGTTTTTTGTTTTTAAATGAATGTCCAATTGTTCCAGCACAATATTTTTTTTTCCATTGAACTGACTTGCTACCTTTGTCAAAAATCACTTTATATGAGCTGGGCAGAGTGGTGCACACCTGTAATCCCAGAGACTTGGAAGGCTGAGGCAGGAGGATCACAAGTTCAAAGCCAGCCCCAGCAACTTAGCGAGGTTCTGAGCAACTTAGTGAGACCCTGTCTCAAAAGAAAAAATAAAAAGTGTTGGGGATTGGGGGCTGGAGTGGTTGCTCAGCGGTTACAGTGCTTGTTTGGCATGCGCAAGGACCCGGTTCAAACCCAGCATCATGTACATGACTAAGTGTCAGAGAAAAAAGGCCAGATAGAAAAATAAATAATCGATTCTCTCATTCTTTTTCTCTCTCTTAAAAAAATAGTATAAATTTTCCTAATCCATAAATATTTATGTAGGTCTTTTCTAGTTTCTTACTTCAATGTTTTGTTGTTTTTTCATATTGATCTTAAATGTTCTGTTAAATTTATTTATGCCAAGTATTTCATGGTTGTTTTTTAATACCAGGGATTGAACCCAGGGGCTCTCAGACACTGAATCACATCCCCAATCCTTTATTTTATTGTATTTAAAAAATTTTTGAGACAAGTCCTTGCTAAGTTGCTTATGGCCTTGCTAACTTATAGGCTGTCCTCAAACTTGTGATCCTAGGGGCTGGAGCAGTGGCTCAGTGGTCTTGGTGCTTGCCTGGGATGCACAAGGACATAGGTTTGAACCCCAGCACCACATATACAACAAAGTGTTGGGGTAACAAAGGCCACATGGAAAATTAAAATAAAAACAATTCTCTCTTTCTCTCTCTTTCTCACTGTCCCTCTCTCTCTTAAAACAAAAAAAACAAAACAAAAACCTTGCAGTCTTCCTGCCTCAGCCACTAAAGATACAAGCGTGCACCACCATGAATACCATTGTAAGGATATTTTTTTAAATTTTCATTTTATTTATTATTTTTCTTTTTGTGTGTGGTTCTGGGGATTGAAACCAGAGCCTCGTGCATGCTGGGCAAGCATTCTAACACTGAGCTACATCCTAGGCTGCTTTTTTTTTTTTTTTAATTTTAAGACGATTACTTGCTAAATTGCCTAGGTTGGCCTCAAACTTGAGATCCTTCTGCCTGAGCCTCCCAAGTAGCTGGAATTATAAACATGCACCTCCATGGCCAGCTAAAATTTTTCATTTTAGTTGTTTGTTGCTAATCTACAGGACTACAATTCATTTTTTCTGTGTTGAACGTGTGAAGTTGTTTATGAATTATGGTAGCCCTTAATAGATTCTTTATGATTTTTCTATGTACACAATTATATATTCTGCTAGCAAAACAGTCTTTTTTCTCTTTCCACATTTTTATTGGTGCATTATAGTTGTACATAATGGGATTTATTGTTGCACATTTATACATGCACACGATATACCAATATAATTTGACCAATATCATTCCCCAGCTCCATCCCCCCATGTCCCACCCTGTGACCCCTTTTCTCTACTAATCTCCATTTGTTTTTCATGAGATCCCTATTCCCCCACCTTTCTTTTCATATTTCCTTCTCTAACTTTCACATATGAGAGAAAACATACAGCCCTTGACCTTCTGAGTTTGGCTTATTTTGCTTAACATAACGGTATATAGTTGTATCCATTTTCCTGCAAATGACACTTTTTTTAATGGCTGAATAAAACTCCATTGTCTTTATCCATTCATCCGTTGATGGACCCTAGGCTGGTTCCACAGTTGGGCTATTGTGAATTGTGCAGCTATAAACATGGGTATGCAGCTATCAGTAGTGTGATGACTTAAATTCTTCAGGATAAATACCAAGCAGTGCTAGAGCTGGGTCATATGGTGGTTCTGTGCCTAGTTTCTTTTTTTGAGGAGCAGAGTGTTATTTCTTCCTTTCCAATCAGTTGGCCTTTTATTTATTGTTCTTGGCTTATTGCACTGTTTAGGACTTCCAGTAAAATGCTGAGTGGGAGTAGTGAGAGTGGACATTCATGCTTGCTCCTGACCTTGGAGTTAAAGCACTAAGTATGGCAGTAAGGCAGCCAGTAGGTTTTTTTTTCTCCATTTAATTCTTAGTTTGCTGAGGTTTATTTTTATTTTGTTTTGCTTTGTTTTAGGGAGAGAGGAAGAGAGAGAGAGAGAGAAAGAATCAATTTTATTAATTTTTTCCATCTGGCCTTTGTTTCTCCAACACTTAGTTGAGTATGAGGTGCTGGGGTTTGAACCTGGGTCCTCACACATGCTGGGCAAGCGCTCCAACTGCTGAGCCACTGCTCCAGCCCTGCTGAAAGGTTTCATCATGAATAAATGTTGGACTTTTTTCCATGCCTCTTTTCTTTCTTATTTCATCTTTTTTACCTTTCTTTGCTGAATTCTTGGTAACTTCTTAAGCTTTACATTTCAATTTACTATTCTCTCTTCAACCTTGTCTATTCTGTTTTTTGACTTACCTCTTGAAGGTCTTAATTTTAATTATTTCAGTTTCATTTCTAAAAGTTTTAGAAATGAAAACGATTTCTGGTTCATTTTCAAACATGCCTACCTAAATTTATTAGTTTCTTTTTGTTTTCATATTTTCAGTATCCTCTTTCACTTCTTTAAACATATTAAAATACTTCTCTAATACTTCTCTTTCTATTCTGTCTCATCCTTCTATTTTACGTGGTATTTGTGGATTGTGTCTAGTTATTTGTTGTTTCTGCTAATTCATGTTCCTTGTGGGTTGCTTCCTCCTGAGCTTATTGAGCTTTTATTATGTTCCTTGGAATTCTTTGCGGGAATTCTTTGAATCAGTGTTTAAGAGAGAAACAACTTTATTTAGTTTTTCACATGGCCTTAGTTGCTCCAACACTCAGCTGTATACGTGGTGCTGGGGTTTGAACCCGGGTCCTTGTGCTTGCCAGGCAGGCGCTGAAACCGCCGAGCCACGGCTCCAGCCCCTGAATCAGTGTTTAAATATATTCTTCCACGGAGGATTTTTGCTTGGTTCTGCCAGGCAGCTAAGGGTGCTTCCAACTCAGAACAACTTAAAAAATGTTTTGGGATTAAGGTTTCCCCATTCACACAGGGAATATGATGCGGACTTCACTAGATATGAATGTTGGCTACGTCAGGAATTTTTATGGACTTTTTTTTTTCTCTGTGTTGTACCCTAGTGAGTCAATGAAAGAAAGTCTTCAGGGCTGTTAGGTTTTCCTTGTTTCTCTGCCCAGGGCATTGACTTTTGAGAAGTCTCAAATTTGGTAGAGGAGAGAAGTCTTTGATAACTTACTTCTCAGGGTCAGATATGAGGCCTTTTCTCCTCCTTCCTGATTTCTTTTCCTTCTTTCTTTCTTTTTCTTTCTTTCTTTCTTTCTTTCTTTCTTTC
Organism: Aplodontia rufa; assembly: GCA_004027875.1. Lineage (NCBI taxonomy): Eukaryota > Metazoa > Chordata > Mammalia > Rodentia > Aplodontiidae > Aplodontia > Aplodontia rufa. Next base: position 25,442 of record PVKS010024614.1, on the reverse strand, counting down.
TTTCTTTCTTTCTTCTTTTTTTAGGAGAGGGGAGAGAGGGAATCAATTTTATTTGTTTTTCCATCTGGCCTTTGTTTCTCCAATACTTGGTTGTGTACATGGTTGTGGGGTTTGAACCTAGGTCCTTGTGCATGCCAGGCAAGCATTCTACTGCTGAGCCACTGTGCCAGCCTTCTTTCCTGATTTTTTTCTTTTTTTGGTTCCCCTAAATGCAAAGCCTCTGGCAAAGGCTTGTATGTAATTAATTTGGGAAGTGACGCTAGGGAGCAGGAGTGAGAGATGGACAGAAAGAAACAAAGAATGAGAAAAGCCTGGTGTGCTGGCGCAGGTCTGTAATGCCAGTAGCTTGGGAGGCTGAGGCAGGAGGATGGCAAGTTCAAAGCCAGCCTCAGCAACATAGTGAGGCCCTAAGAAACTTAGCAAGACTTTGTCTCAAAAGAAAAAAAAAAAAAAGGACTGGGGATGTGGCTCAGTTATTGAGTGCTTCTGGCTTCACTCACTGGTGCCCAAAAAAAAAAAAAAAAAAATGGGGCTGGAGCAGTGGCTCAGCGGGTTACAGAGCCTGCCTTGCATGTGTGAGTACGCGAGTTCAAACCCCAGCACCACGTACACGGCGAAGTCTCAGAGCAGCAAAGGCCACGTGAAAAACTAAAGTTATGGGCTGGAGTGGTGGCTCTGCGGTTTCGGCACTTGCCTGGCAAGCATGAGGACCCGGGTTCAAACCCCAGCACCACGAACACAACTGAGTGTTGGAGCAACTAAGGCCATGTGAAAAACTAAATAAAGTTGTTTCTCTCTTTCTCTGTCTCTCTCACTGTCCCTCTTTCTTTAAAAAAAAAAACACTAAAGTTGTTTCTCACTTTAAAAAAAAAAGAGGAAAAATATCAATACAAATTTGCCTTATCAAGAGGATATCTGATAGGTTTTGATTCTCATGGGGTCTTTTGAGGAGCCTTCTGAGGTGGGAGATGAAAGGGGAAAGGATTTAGTATTTGCTTGTGTCAGCCTTTGGTCAACAGTCACCGCAAACATCAGTTCCCCAGAGTGTGTGGTTTACACATGTATGGAGGTACAAAAGATTCCCAAGGGTATTCTTTCCAGCCCTAGAGTCAGAGACACAGACAGGTCAGAAGCAGGCCACATGTGCCCTAGGTGGGGTGGCATCTGCTTGAGGCTGGTCAAAGCCCACATGAAACTGCTTACCTCAGCAGTGACTGGAATCAAATTGTTGGAAAAGACACAAGTGATGCCAGGAATCGTGGTACACACCAGCCCCACCAGCTCCTTGAGAGGCTGAGGCAGGAGGATTGCAAGTTTGAGGCCCCAAATAAATAAACAGGTTTGGGGATGTGGCTCAGTGATAAAGCACCTTTGAGTTTAATCCCCAGTCCCCCCATCCTGCCACCCCTGGCTAAAAAATAATTCAAAATAAAACGGTGCCTAGGAGGCACCTGACAACATGACCATTTACAACTCAGACTCTCAAGAGAGCATGGGCCGTCCTGTGGGTACACCCTGAAGGACTATGCTCTGTTGCTCTTGTGGTTTCCGAATGACTCACTTACTTAGCACTAGTTGGGCTGGGTATGGTGGCCATGCCTGTCATCCCAGCTACTTGGGAGGCTGAGGTAGGAGCAACACAGCAAAATCCTGTTTCAAAGAAATAATTTTTCTAAACAAACAACAATAATAACAAAAACACCAGCTTGTCTGTGCTTTAACATTATATGGTTTGAATCTAGAATGTTCCCCAGAGGCCCGTGTGTTAAATAAATACTCAGTCCCCAGATTGGCACTATTAGGAGGTAGAGATAGTTGAAGAGGTGGGTCCTAGTGGGAGGCGTTAGGTCATTTAGGAGTCTGCGCCTAAAGGAGGTAGTGGGACTCCAGGCCCCTTCTCTTCTTATCTCTCCTTCCCAGCCATGAGGAGAATGGTTTTGCTCCACTACACACTTTTAACCTGATGTGCTGACAAACCATAGACCCAAAGCAAGGGGCCAACTGAGCATGGACTGAAACCTCCAGAACTGTAAGTCTTTTCCCTTTAGAAGTTGATTATGTCAGAAATTTTGTTACAGTAGTGGAAGGCTGACTAATACAGACAAGTTTTGATGTTTTATTTAGGTTTTAGGGAGGAGTTTCTCTACTCAGGTGGTCTGCATATTGCCAGGTACAGGGAAAACTGGTCATTATTTTCAAAATGCTTACACGTGTATTTTAATAATTTAAAAATTATTTTTCAAATATTACTGAATATTGAAATCAAGTATCCCTTTCCCAGAATCCACCTTTGTGTACTATTTTGAAAAACTCCTATCAATTATAATAACAGCAGCAAGCTGCTTTTGAACACCTTCTCTTATGTGTCAGATACTTGCTCTATGTTGCAGAGGCACTATCTCAGTGACTCCTCCAGAGCATCCCAGAATGGTCACTCTGGTTCCCACGTTACAGATGAGGAAACTGACCTGGGGAGGTTGCTCAAGCTCACAAAGCATTTAAGTTGTTCAGCCAGGCTGTATTCCAAAGCTCCCCTCCTTTCACTACCCAGAGCACATTTCTTTGGAAAAGCCCTCCCTCCTCCCCTACTCTTCAACTCTTGCAGAGTTGGTGACTGTCCCTGCAGGAGCTCTGTAGGAGAGGGTAGAAACCTGGGCCAGTCATGGGCTACCAAGTCAGAGGCATTTCACTCTGCAGCCTAAAGGCATTAAGAAAATGTAGGACTTCTTCTGGTTAAAATGTGGGGGTGGGAGTGCAAGGAGAGATTGCCCTAAAACTCTGGGAGAGCTAGAGCATTCCTAGCATAGTCCTTCGGAGGGACTATCCCTAAAGTTTCTGATTCATTATGTGCACCTGAAACCATGAACCTATTGTTGGCATGGGCAAGGATCTCGGGGACAGTGGAACATCAAGGCCTATATCGTGTTTAATAGATTAGAAATCTGAGGTCCAGAGACCAGTGGCCTAGTGAAAGAACCCAGATTCCAACACGGATCTCAGCTCAGGGCAGGGCCGAATCTCCTCTCCCGTGTCAGCTCTGGCTTAGGTGTCTGCTGTGCATAGCTGAGCAAGAAAATGTGTTTATTCATTTGAGCATTTGGTCTTTGCTTTCTATGAGCAAGTATACAAGTGTGTGTTGGGGGGGGGACCTAGGGGTGGCCTTTACAGACTGACCAGCAAGAGGACACACATGGACTAGGGATGTAGCTCAGCAGTAGAGCACTTGCCCAGCACAAGGGTTTGATTCACAGTACTGCAAAAACTTGTCCTCAGCTGCTCCTCGTTACCTGCAGCAATGGCCATCACCATTCATGTGTGCTGAGGCTGCACGACCAAAGTCCCCAAGGCCCTGAAGGATGGCCAGAGATGTCTGCCCTCCCACTCGTACTCTCCAAGTCTTCTCTGATCATTCTGGAGCTGCAGAGACACCAGGCATCTCAGCCTCAGTGAGAATCCCAAATCTGCAAGTGACATCATTGTCCATGCGACTCGGCCAGAGTTCAAACAGCAAGTCAACAAGTCAACCTCTCTCCCACCATGGCTGAACTTCCATCGGTCGCCAAGCACTCACGATGCAAAAATGACTCACAGTGTGGATAACTCAAGGTTTGTCAGGAAATGTAGTGAATGAGTTCTAGAGATCCTGTTATACCATGAAACAGGATGCTAAGAAACACTAAGAGGATCATATCAAAAGGACACAGGAAACACTTCCACCAGCTAAAGGGAGAATTATTTGAGCTTTAGTAAAATCAGCAACTGCAGTAGATTGACTCCTATTGAACATGTTTGAACCCACTAGTTCATGTGCGTTTACAGGAAGAACTCACCGGTCATCTCAGGGGTTCGTTTGCTAGGCAACCAGCAAGTAAGGGAAAGCATTAAATATTTATTTTGATTTTTGTCAGGGTAACTAAATAATCAATGAGGAAAAGTTTCACTTTGCAAAAGTATGCAGGCTAACAAAAGAAGATACAGCTGGAGAGGTAGCTCAGCGGTAGTGCACCTGGGTTCAGTAAAGCCAAAAAAAAAAAAAAAGTAATGCAATTGTTATTATTTTGCAACCCTTCCTGAATGTATGGCTGCAAACATTGCAGATGTTGCAAACAGAGCGGCAATCAGACATTAGATGCCTCCATGGAAGCACATCACCACGTAGGAAGAAGTTTTATTTTTTTTTTTAATAGAGAAAGTATCTTTTTTTTTAAATTTTTCATCTGGCCTTTGTTTCTCTGATATTTAGGTGTATATGTGGTGCTGGGGTTCGAATCCATGTCCTTATGCTTGCAAAGCAAGCACTCCAACTACTGGACCACCGCTCCAGTCCCTAGGAAGAAGTCTTTTGTTTTTAGAGGGAGAGGAAGGCTGGAGCAGTGGTTCAGTGGTTACAGTGCCTCTCCAGCCCCAAGAAGTCTTGAAAAAATTGTTAAAACCAAATTTGTTCAAGTCTCTATAACTTAAAATTTATAGAAAATACAGAAAACAGAAAGACATATTTAACAATACCACAGGGATGAAATCAGTTAAATCCAGAATATGAGAATTTCTTCAACAAAGCAGTGTTACAAGAGAGAAAAAAAAAAAGATGGAGGTGGCACTTGTAAACTTAACACTTTTTAACCAAGTCCTATAGATTGACGTTATTTGGATATCAATTCAAACAATTATCAAAAAAAAGAAAAAGAAAAAGAGGGGCTGGGGCAGTGGCTCTGAGGATACGGCGCTTGACTAGCATGTACGAGGACACATGTCCAACCCCAGCACCACGCACACAACAAAGGGATGGAGCAAGGAAAGCTACATGAAAAATTAAATGAAATTGATTCTGTCTCTCTTACTCTCTTTAAAAAAAAAGAAAGAGGGCTGGAGCGGTGGCTCAGCAGTTACAGTGCTTGCCTGGCATGCATGAGGAAGCAGGTTTGAACTCCAGCACCACGTACAGAGTGAAGTGTCAGAGCAATGAAAGCCACATGAAGAACTAAATGAAATTGATTCTCTCTCTCTTGCTGTCCCTCTATCTTTAAAAAAAACCAAAAACAAAGGTTGGGGATGTAGCTCATCTCAGTGTAGAGTACCCCTGGGTTCAATTCCAGTACTGCAAAAAGCTAAACTAAAATAAAGATAAAATGAAACCAGAGCAATGACATTTATTTTATCTTATTAAAACCTATCATCTGGGGTCTGGAGGTGTAGTTCTATGGTAGAGTGTTTGCCTAGCATGTTCAAGGCCCTGGGTTTGATCCCCAGTCCTGCAAAAACAAAACAAAATAACCACAAACCTATTGTGTGTCTATACTTTGTTGTTGTTGTTGGTTTGGGTACCAGGTATTGAACCTAGGGGTGCTTAACCATTGAGCAATATCCCCAGCCCTTTTTAGTTTTTATTTTTTTATTTTTTTAAAGAGAGAGGGACAGTGAGAGAGACAGAGAAAGAGAGAAACAACTTTATTTAGTTTTTCACATGGCCTTAGTTGCTCCAACACTCAGTTGTGTACGTGGTGCTGGGGTTTACCCAGGTCCTCCTGCTTGCCAGGCAAGCACCAAAACCGCTGAGCCACTGCTCCAGCCCCTAGTTTTTATTTTGAGACAGGGTCTTGCTAAGTTGCTCAGGCCCTCACTAAGTTGCTGAGGCTGGCTTTGAACTTGTGATCTTCCTGCCTCAGCCTCCCAAGCTGCTGGGATTATAGACGTGAGCCACCATGCCCAGTATGTGTCTTACTTTGAATGAACCTTTTCATGTGTGCAAGATTTTATAACATCATACATTTGTCATTTGGAAATTGTTAAGTTATGCAAATCTTCCAAAATTTGACACATTTTATTGTTCAATATTGAAAAAATCATGTGTTAATATCACCACTAATCACAAAAGTGTGCCAGTGTCAGGAAGCTTGTCAGGCTCACGTGATGGATACAACTGTTCCAAAATTCTAAGCTCAGATTTTTGTCATTGGCACCCGGTGCCACCAGTTGTTTCACATGAAGTGACAGACTCACTTCATTCACTGTTGAGAAAATACCTGAAAAGCGTCTGAATTACCATGTTTTGTCAGTATTTCAGATAAAAACCGTAATGTGCCCCTTGGGAAAAACAACCATAATATGCTGGGCACAGTGGCACACAGCTGTAATCCCAGTGACTCAGGAGGTTGAGGCAGGAGGATCGAAGGTTCAAAGCCAGCCTCAGCAACCCTGTCTCAAACTAAAAAATAAAAAGGCCTGGGGGGGTGTAGCTCAACGGTTAAGCACGCCTGGGTTCCATCCTCAGGACCAAGAGAGAAGCAAAAAGCAATCTCAGCCCATCACAGAGATCCTAGAGGCTACCATCATCCATCCGTAAGCAGAAGGCTCTGTGTATACTTCTTTTGTCACTCAAAATATTAAAACAACAAAGATGGATACTGCTTATAGACTGAAAGTTAATAAAAGTAATACTTTTTGCTGCTCCATCAAGGTCATTCACAAATTAAACTTTTCTAAAAATTGCAAATACGTGGCAATGAAAAGTACTAGTGCCACATGCCAGTAATTCCAGCAACTCCAGAGGCTGGGGCAGGAGGACTGCAAGTTCAAGGCCAGCCTCAGTAACTTAGTGAAGCCCTAAGCAACTTAATAAGACCCTTCTCAAAATCAAAAAGAAAAAATAAATAAAAAAGGGGATGTGGCTCAGAGGTTAAGCACCCTTGGGTTCAATTGCTAATACCCCTCCCATAAAAGAAAAATGCTAGAGACTATTAGTACAGTTTGGTGTGTCAGGTAGGAAAGACTTTTTCATTACCTACTCAGGGTCATTAATCGAAGGCCTGCAAATAAAACTAATAAAAGACAAAGTAACAGGGGAAGATGAACATGGCTTTAATTAATATTTATGGGCACTGGCATTCACAGAAAAGAACTGAAACTCAATGAAGTGACTGGGGACCTATATACTATTGAAACTAAGGTTTGGGCTTCAAGGGTGACAAATTGTGGGGAAATGGCTAGGAAATATACTGGGGGCCTACTGGAAGATAAGAGCTATTTTAGAAAGGCCTATTTATGCAAACTCATCTTGCTGTCCACTCTCCATCCCTGTGGTCAGAAGCTCTTCCCTTCTTGGTACAGGGATAAACATCTTCACAGGGGGAAGTTTATGACTGGCATTTTGACGTATAAGAGGGTTCAGATATCTCTTCCTGTATCAGTGGATTTTCCATTACCTTCAGCTTCAAATAATCTTCATGCCAGTTGGCTTATTTCCAGGTGGCCTATTTTGATCCCTTCCAGGTGCTGGAGCCTTAACTGGTGCTAGGGTGTTAACACTTTCACCGACTGTTACTTTAGAGTAATTAGGGGAGCGATGACAGTGAGAAGGGTCTATAGCATCTTAGAATTACTATGAAAATAGTTTTTTTGTTTTTTTTTTAAAGAGAGAGGGACAGTGAGAGAGAGACAGAAAGAGAGAAACAGCTTTATTTAGTTTTTCACATGGCCTTAGTTGCTCCAACACTCAGTTGTGTACGTGGTGCTGGGGTTTGAACCCGGGTCCTCGTGCTTGCCAGGCAAGCGCCGAAACCGCTGAGCCACCGCTCCAGCCCCAATGAAAATAGTTTTGACCTTGCATTTCTCCTCAAAGTCTCTTGGGGACTTGCATGTTCCACCTTGAGAACGCTGCCCTCTGTCTTGATTTGTTTACCTTAACCAGCAAATGTATCATTTAAAAGCATTCCCTATGGTTGGCGCTTGCCTGGCACGTCCAAGAGCCCGGGCACCACATACGCAACCAAGTGTCAGGAAAACAAAGGCCAGATGAAAAAATAAATAAAATTGATTCTCTCTCTCACCCACTCCTTCTCTCTCCCCTTTAAAAAAATTTTAAAAATGAAAGCATTTCCTCCCTGGCTCCCCACTGATGGGTGTAATGTATCCAAAACCCTAAGTACCCAGCCCTGGCTTCACTGCCTCCTGCATCACCCTATATTCAGATACCAGTCACACTATGGAAGTTACTTGGGATTCCCAGAATATTAGTCGCATGTGCCTTTCTCTTTTTTTGTACCAAGAATCGAACCCAGAGGTACTTAACCATGGGACCACATCCCCAACCCATTTTATTTTTTTATTTTGCAACAGGGCCTCATTAAGTTACTCAGGCCTTGGGGCTGGAGCGGTGGCTCAGAGGTTACGGCACTTGCCTTGCATGTGTGAGTGCCCAAGTTCAAATCCTAGCACCACATACACAGCAAAGTCTCGGAGCAACAAGGGCCACATGAAAAACTAAATAAAATTGTTTCTTTCTTTCTTTTTTTTAAGAAAGAGGGGACAGTGAGAGAGAGAGAGAGAATAAATTTTTTAATTTAGTTTTTCACATGGCTTTCCTTGCTCTGAGACTTGGTTGTGTATGTGGTGCTGGGGTTTGAACTCGCGTACTTGCGCACACTGGGCAAGCTCCGTAACCACTAAGCCACTGCTCCAGCCCTATAAAATTGTTTCTTGCTGGGGCTGCAGTGGTGGCTTGATGGTTATGGCGCTTGCCTGGCATGCTCGAGTAAATGAGTTCATACCCCGGCACCTCATACACAACAGGGCGTTGGAGGAATGAGGGTCACATGAAAAACTAAATAAAATTGTTTCTTACTTTCTCTCTGTCTCACTGTCCCTGTCTCTTAAAAAAAAGAAAAAGTTACTCAGGCCTTGCTGACTTGCTGAGGCTGGCTTTGAACTTGTGAACTTGTGATCCTCCTGCCTCAGCCTCTGAAGTTGCTGGGATTATAGGTGTACGAAACCATGCTGGGCAAGACACCTGTATTTCTGTCCTTTTCATCCATCCCTATTTTCTCCTAAGCATTCTTTTCTTTTTTTCCAGATTTGAAACCAGGGCTTCGTGTATGCTAGGCAAGTGCTCTGCCACTGAGCTATACTCCAGGTCCTCCCAAGCATTCTCTAAGCCCCAGATCCACAATCATCTGCCCTGACCGCCACCATTCTCAGACACGGGTGATCAGTGAATGGCTGCGTACGCACTAGTGGAAAGGGATGCAGTGCAGCTGGCCAAGCATCCTGGAGCTTAGTTTGCCATAGGATCTCTGGTGTCAGACCCAAAATTTTGTGCTGGGGGATGGCACCGGTGCTGGGGAGACAGGCTGTGAGGTAGCAGTTAGACATGAGCAGCGAATGGGTCAGGAGTTTAAGAAAATACTTTGTGCAGAGCAAATCAGTTAATCAACAGCCCTGCCTCAGTGGCGCCTCAAGGTCTGACAAGATAGCTATTTCAGGACCCTTGCCTGATCTCAGACCTATAAACTATTGCTCTTACAACAGGAGGAAGATAGATAAATTCAGGGGGTAAAAACCAAAGGGCAAGATGTCTTAAACAAGACCCTATACAAACAACCCAGGCCGGATTCCCAGACCTAGGAAAACAGGACAATTAGGACTGCAGCCCACTGACCATAAATTCTGAAAAACCAGTTCCAGTTAGGGCCTGTCAGTTAGGCCAGAATGACCAAGGGTTGGCCTTAGGGTTAGCAACGTAGTCTGTCAATCCAGAGCCCAGAGGTGATGCTTGGCTGGACCTTCTAGCAATCTCCTTCCAACACCGATAAAAGCTGAGACACAAGGAAGTGAGTGGTCACTCTCCTCTCTGTGAGGACTCGCTGTCTTCCTTGGTGCTCCTCTACCACTTCTTTCTCTCTCTCTTTTTCTTTCTTTCTTTGAAAGAGAAAGGGACAGGAGAGCGAAAGAGAGGGAGAGAGAATATCAATTTTATTTAGTTTTTCGTGTGGCTTTGTTAAGTACGTGTGCTGGGGTTTGAACTCGTGTCCTTGTGCATGCCAGGCAAGCACCGTAACTACTGAGCCACTGCTCCAGCCCCTCGCTTCTTTCTCTTCTAATGAAAGTTGCTATGCTTTTACTAAGTCTCCTGTCTTGCAGAAATCCTCCCATGGAAAGACACAAGAGAACAATCTTTGCAGCAATCTCTGGCAAAATCTTACCTGCGGTATGCTCTTATCTCCTTTGTTATCAGGGAGACCTGTCAGGAGCTCTGCTGTGTACCCCAGGGACACTTCTTTCTGTAGTTAAGGTCCTGACTCTGTTTTAGGGCAGGGCATCTAGGATGGACTTGCAAATTGCCACTGGGATCCACAGTGGGACAAGCCTAGGGATGTTTGATAAAATATAGAAAGCTCTTGGGCTGGAGCGGTGGCTCAGCAGTTACAGCGCTTGCCTGGCATGTGCAAGGACACGGGTTCGAACCCCAGCACCATGTATACAATAAAGCATTGGAGGAACGAAAGTCACATGAAAAACTAAATAAAATTGATTCTCTCTCACACACACACTGTCCCTCTCTTTAAAAAAATTATATGGAGGGGTTGAGGATTTAGCTCAGTGGCAGAGCTCTTGCCTAGCATGTACAAGGCCCCAGAAAAGAAAAAGAATTATATATCAGTTAAAATTGAAATTATGATAAACAACAGTCAGGTGTGGTGGTGGTGCTCACTTGTAATCCCAGTAATCCCAGTGGCTTGGGAGACTGGGGCAGGAGGATCACAAGTTCAAAGCCAGCCTCAGCAAATTAGGCCCTAAGAAACTTTGCAAGACCCTGTCTCAAAAGATAAAAATAAAAAGTTCTGGGATGTGGCTCAGTGGTTAAGTGTCCCTGGGTTTAATCCCTGGTACCAAAAAATAAAATAACAAATAGGAGCTCCAGCTATGCAATTGGTTAGCACATGTTGCTTATAAACAACAAACTGTTTTTAGTATTAATGTGTCCCACATTGCATGGCATGGGACATAGTTATACTAAAAATTAAAAAAACTCAAGGTTTAGCTGAAATTAAAATTTAACTGGGAGTCCCATATTTGTTTGCTAAATCTAGCAACCCTAGACATGCCACTATTATTCAGCACTGGAAACTAGGTAAGCCCCTTTGCACTCACCTAGCCACCTGCCTGTCTTTCTGAGACCTAGTCCCTGCTGCCTCCAAGGGAAGCTTAAGCAGTTCAAGAAATAAACCCTTTCAGTCCCAAAGCTGCCGGGCCAGGAGAAGAGTCTGTGGGCTGGGATGGATGCGGAGGATTAGGATGCACCCTAGGATAACTAACTCCTCCCACAGAGGAGGCTCTCTCAGCTTGGACCTTCTCAGGATGCCTGCGGGTTACACCCACGCCCTTGACCCGAATCTTTTCCTGCTCCTCACCCCCACCCAGTCCTCCCTCCAATCTTCCTGGGCTGGTGTCTGCAGCCCCTCCCCTGCAGAGGCCCCAGGATTCCCCTGATGGGGTGGGCTCTGGTCTGAGGCTGGGGACAGGGTGAGTTCTCCCTTCCAGCCTGTGGCTCTCTACCAGCCACTGCTGTCTCCAGGGCAAACTCTCCTCCCCTCTGGGAAGATTTCCTTCTTCCAAAGGTCCCAGAGTGGGGGTGTCTTCCAGCCTGCTTGAGGCCCTCATTGTCCTCCACTCCCAGAACCTTGACCCTCTTCTCTGGGGGGAGAACAAACTCCACCTTATTATGCTGAAGGCACCTTCCCCACTTCCTGCAGGACCATCTGGTCTGGCTCAGATCTGACCTCTGTCCCACCCCTAGCTTCCTCCCTGAGAAGGGGCCACAGGGAAGAGGTTTAGATGAGGCAGTCCAGTCTCTCCGAGAGTCTGGGTAGAGATAGGCAGGAGACCCAATTTAAACGGCCTGCAAGCTATTTAGTCAGGGACCTTGGAAACTCGCACTGTTTGTCCCAGTGGGACAGGAAGCAAGCAGAGGAGGACCAGAATGCAACCCTTCTTAAAGGAGAGGCCCACAGTGCAGGGCAATACTGGTTGTGCTCTTTATAGCGATTTTCTCTAAATCCTCACCTAGTGGTGCCCCACTGGGTGGCCCAGATGAGAACACTGAGGCACACAGAAAGCAAGTCTGTCACCCATAGGGCATATCATTTAAGACCAAGCCCAGGGACCCTGCCCAGCCCCCAACTCCGCCCACCTAAGAAATAGGTAAGCTGGGTGCAGTGACGCACACCTGTGATCCCAACGACTCAGGAAGCTGAGGCGGGAGGATTGCAGGTTTGAGGCCAGTCTGGGCAACTTAGTGAGACCCTGCCTCAAAAATTAAAAAGGGCTGGGGTTGGGGGTAGCTCAGTGGTAGAGCATCCTGGGTTCAATCCCTAGTACCAGAGAGAAAGAAAGGGAGGGAGGGAAAGCAAGCAACACCTTGGGCTAAAGGCAGCCTGGAGGGCCTGGGCTTGACCTTCAGCCAGGAGCACATCCCTGGTGGAGCTCATTTACCCTTTCAGCTCCCCATCAGGGGATCTTAGCTGCCCAGGCTTTAAACCCAATGTTCACACCAGCAGCCTCTTTTCAAGCCAGTTGGCCTTGAGAGAGGTGAGTACTTTTTATCTCGGTTTTGTTCTCTGTTGGCTTCCTGGAGGGTTATCAGGGGAGCCTTTGGTTTCTTGGTATTCTGTTAACTCCCTGTGGGCTTCAAAGCTGCCCTCCCAGCGCTTAGCTGGAGCTCACTTGTCTTACACAGCTGGAGCAGGACAGGGCTGTGCCTGGATTCTGCCAGGGCCTTCCCTTCCAGCCCTGAGCATCCATACCCAACTCCTGGAACTTGCCTGGCGCTTTCCTGCCTTGGCTGTCATCAAGGCTGACTGGGTGTCACACATGGCTTCTCCAGGGACAGATAACATCAAGAGGGAGGGCCTCATGGATCCTAGATGTAGTTCACAGAGCAGTGACTCCTTTTTTTCTTTTTTTGAAGAGAGAGAGAATCAATTTTTATTGAGTTTTTCATGTGCTTTCGTTGCTCGGACAATTAGTTGTGTACATGGTGCTGGGGTTTGAACCCGAATCCTTGCGCATGCCAGGCCAGCACAGCACCATAACTGTTGAGCCACTGCTCCAGCCCTTCACTCCTTTTTTTTTTTTAATTAGGGAAACCAGCATGGGCTTCTGGACCTCCTAACTTTACTTTTTTTCCCAATTATATTACAAAAGGCATCTTCCACTATTTCATTAAAAGGAAGAACATTTTAACTCTCAATGAGTGAGAAAGCTATAATGTCAGATTAAAATGATTGTGTTCCAGCCAGGTGTGGTGGCGAATACCTGTAATCCAAGCAACTTGGGAGTTTGAGGCAGAAGGATCACAAGTTCAACGTCAGTTTCAGCAACTTGACAAGGCCCTGAGCAACTTAGAAAGATCCTGTCTCAAAATAAAATATTACAAGGACTGGGGATGTGGCTCAGTGTTTAAGTGTTTAAGTGCCCCTGGGTTCAATCCCTGCTACAAACAAACAAACAACAAATATTTATAAACTATTACCCTTCAACCACCTAATGCCTTACCAAGAATGGACAGCTGGGGCTGGAGCAGTGGCTCAGCGGTGATGGCGCTTGCCTGCCATGTGCGAGTACGCAAGTTCAAACCCTAGCACCATGTGCACAACAAAGTGTCTGAGGAATGAAAGTCACATGAAAAACTAAAAAATTGCTTCTTTGTCTCTCTCTATCCTTGTTCCCTCTTTCTTAAAAAAAAAAAAAAATAAGGGAAGAAGGGACACCTGACAATCTCACATGTTCCCCAAACCCTACAAAAAGGTTCAGTGGCTCAGCAGTTACAGCACTTGCCTGGCATGCGTGAGTTCGTGGGTTTGGACCCCAGCACTACATACACAACAAAGTGTTGGAGCAACAAAAGCCATGTGAAAAATTAAATAAAACTGATTATCTTTCCCTCACTGTCCCTCTCTGAAAAAGCAAAAACAAAACAAAACAAAAACGTAGTCTGGGCTCATCTGCCCCTGGATAGGTATTCAGACCCAGAGCTGAGGAACCAGGCTTCTGGAAGTCCACGAAACTGCCAGGTCCTCCCACGCATCAGGCTGTCGGCTCACCAGGCTTCCCTGTCATCTTCCTCTGGCACATGCACACATGCATCCTTCACACAGCTCAGGTATCTCCTCCTTCCAGCACGGCTGTCTTCTTGGGATGAGAGCTAGGCAGAGTCCTGGGCTCAGAAGGGCCTAGCACTTAGTTTAAAGCATGTTAGCACCATCATGAAATTTGAACAAAGAAGACTTGCCTTTTCATTTTGCACTGAGTCATCCAAACTACATAGCCAGTCCTTCCTCATGGCATCTTTCTGAAGTCACCCTCAAACTCACCTGAGTATGCTACCTCCCCTGAGCTCACAAAGTCCCTACGATCACTCCCTTTTCCAACAGCCTTGATTACTCTAAACTGTGTGCCTTAGTTGGGTGTGATGGCATATGCCCATAATCCCAGGAACTCGGGAGGCTGAGGCAGGAGGATCCCAAGTTCAAGGCCAACCTCAGCAAGTTAGCAAGGCCCTAAACAACTTAGCAAGATCCTGTCTCAAAAGAAAAAATAAAAAGGACTGTGGATGTGGCTCAGTGGTTGAGTTTCCCTGGGAAACTATTTTAATTTTATTTTGTAAAATAAAATTAAACAAACAAAAAACAAACCCCAAACCTTTACTCACTTATCCATCTTCCCAGCAGACATTGAGCCCCTTCAGGACTGGGGCAGAGTCTACTTGTATCCTACACTGTACTTAGCACACAGCAGGTTCTCAGTTAAAAGTGTCCTGAGATGAACAGTCCAGATGGGGGAAGACCTGGCTCACTTCCCTTCAGGATTCTGGCCAGACTGGGCTTCAACCATTTTTTTTTGCTTTAGGGCCAACACAACCCTCCCCACCCTCTCACTCTCCTGACCAGTGGCCAGAGGCCAAAACCAACCCAGACCAAAGCCAAATATAAATTTGTTTTTCTGACCTAGGACCCAAATTAGTATATTTTGTTTTTCTCAAAGGTACTCTACCATATTCCAGATGAGTTAAAGTCGACTAACTCAGAAACCCCAATATTCAAGAAAGAGTGGAGCCAGAAGTGATGAACTGGTAAGCTGTGTTCAGTCTACAACTTGATGTGATTATGGGGGATGGGATGGGGACTGAGCCTGGATTTTACAGGGATCAGAAAAGCAAGAGTACGGTCTACACCAATTCAGCCAAATTTACCATTCAACCCCCTACAGTCAGTCATCCATCTATCAGGTGCTGTGATGGTGAAGACCACAAACAAGTTTCCAGTCTTAATGATGCTCATGTTCCAATCCTCTTTGGAATAAAGCAGAGCCCATCAATAATATGGGAGTGAAAAAGTCAAAGGTGTCCGCCTTGCTCCCTCCACTGGAAAGACTCCACAGGAGAACCTTCTTTTGCTATCTTTATTGGAAGTCACCTCTTTGGCTATGGAACTCAAGTCCAGAAGCTGGTTCAGGGTCATGGTCTATCTAAGTGCGCAACAGGCACCTCAGGTTATCCTCTGAACTTCCACCACCCCAGCAAGAGCCCAAGGCTCCTCAGTGCCCTCCTCTCTCATCTGAGTTCTCACCCAGCCAGCTCTGAGCCCCATGTGACCAGCTGCTAGTAGAGGCCAGGCGTGCAGCCACCAGGAGGTGGAAGTATAATGAGTCATCACCCCCACCAATACTTCTAGAACAGCCTCCACTTGCCCAGCTCTGGAGAACGTATCCAGCACCCGAAGGGAAGGGCTCCAGTCTGTCTTCTAGAGTGCTGGTCTAAGAAGGAGGTATTGCCGGAATGAATGGACACCTGGCCTGATTCTGGAGTTGGGCACACAGGATGAGTGCCTATGAGGGGAGAAGTCAACAATGCACGGGGAAGGAGAAAACAAAATGCTTCTATTCTCTAAAAAAAAAAAAAAAAAAAAAAAAAAGGGAAAAGACTGTTTTGGGAACCAGTCCCACGCCACAAACAAGTCATACAGACCAATTCTAAACCTGGCTCAATCAATCAGTGACATTACTCAACAGCTTCATTCCAATGACCACGCTTCTGAGAGCCAACCAATCAACGCCCGCCGTACTCCATCGGGTCCCCTTCTGAAAGCCAGGCAATCCCTAAGCTCCAAGGCTGAAAGTCAGCCAATCTGCAAACTCTCCAGCTTCTGAAACTCGGCCAATTGCTGAATTCCATGCTTTCCATACCCTGCAGACAACCAGCTCTGGGGTTACTTGTGGTCTGTGATATTTTTGTAAGAAGTCCACTTTTTTCCCTGCAAGGAATGACTTAAGCTTCATTGTTTCCTATACACATCCTGAAGGAAGAGGTCCTGCTTTTCTTTCTTTCTATCTTTTTTCTTTCTTTCTTATTTGTAGCTGGGATTGAATCCAGGGGCATTCAACCACTGAGCCCCATCTCCAGCCTCCCCCCATGCTTTTTTTTTTTAAGGGAGTCAGAGCAAAAGAATCAATTTTATTTATTTTTTCATTTGGTTTTTATTTTTCTATACTTAGTTGTGTATGTGGTTCTGGGGTTCAAACCCGGGTCCTCACCCATGCCAAGCAAGCACTGTACTGCTATACTGCTGAGCCACCTCTCCAGCCCTTCTTATTTTTTTATTTTGAGACAGGCTCTCATTAAATTGCTTAGGGCCTCACTAAGTTGCTGAGGCTGGCTTTGAGCTTGAGATCCTCCTGCTCCCGCCTCCTGACTGCTCAGATTACAGGAGTAGGCCACCAAACGTGACAAGGTCTTTTTGAATTTGTCACCACGGCCTGTGAGTGGGGGTCTGTGGTGCTTATTGCCAACACCATACACACTATGTAAAGACCGGCACAGGCTCTCCCTGGACTCCCTGGCCACGGCCACCTCACTGGTGCTTTCAAGGCTTCCTGGCCACTTCTCTGAACCCTTCTTTCTCCTGTAGTGTCCTTAGAACCAGAAGGGAAGCTCTTGCTGAAGAGACTGGGTAGAAGGTATGTGAGGGTTTCTCCATAAGGTGTTCTGTAGGACCCACAGGGCAGGCGGATCCACCGAGGGGTAGATCCATCTCCAAGTGCTAGTCTGCTGATGGAGGCTGGAGGCAGGGGGCACATTCCATGAAGTTATGTCTGATTGGGGTGACAAAGTCTGATGGTGCAGATGGGACATCTAAGAGCACCCAGAAAAACAACTCTGGAGAACCTGGACCCCATGTGGTCAGGTCCATCTTTCTGAGGTATCCTAAGTACTGAGGTGGGTTGGGGGTGGAGTGGAGAAGGGAGACTTCCTGTTGGAAGTGAGGCCTAGGAACCACAGTGTCTGTGTCCTATCCTTGCCACATTATCCCCAGCACCTTGGATCAGAGTTGGGGAAGACGAGGCAGCTCATCCCTCTCTGTCTTCCCCCAGTGCAGTCCCCAATATGTCCCACAGGCCAAGTCTCTGATGGGTTGAGTCCAAGATGGGAGATCCTTTCAGAAGAGAGCTCATGTGAGCCTCTTAGGTTGGTCTGGAAAGAGGACAGAATAGGCCACTTTGAATGGCTAGAACAATAAGCAGAGTCAGCCTGCTGTGAGAATTTTGGATCCCCCGCCTGCTTTGTGCTGTCTCTCCCTCCCCTCCCTCCTCTTCCTCCCCTTGAACACCTGTCTCCACATCTCCTCTTCCATCAGAGCCTCAATCTTCTTTTGTGCAGTGGGTACAGCACCCACCCATGTCCTCCCCCTGAAGTCTAGCTACTGGTTCTCCATCCTTGGCCTCCCCTTCTTAACCCACCCTCAACAGATGCAAATCTCAGATATCGATTTGCATAACATTTTGCCTGTGTTTGCCTTGATGGCTGCTGGTTCTGTTGGAGCCAGGCAGGAACGCCTGCCTTCTGACACTAAGGAGCTCTATCCCTCCTGCCAGAGAACTAGGTCCCTCAGGTCTCCTGAGGTCACGCTGGGTGGGTCGCAGTGAGGTAAGCAAGGTGTCTAAATGCCGGAAGGCAAGCGCCTCGTACAATTGCTTGCCCTGGGTGCCTGGCGCACCTCCAAGCCACGCCCGCCCCAGCACAGCAAGCCCTGACTCTGCTGAAAACGTTCCCGCCTTCTCAAACTGAAATCTCAGCAAATGTTCCCTAAAATAGAAGGCGGGAGGATTACAAATTTGTAGGCAGCCTGGGTGAATTAGTGAAACCCGCCCTCTGAATTGGGAACACATTTCTCCTGCTGAGAAAGCAAGCTGAAAGACCACGTCCCCCTCCCTCCAGGCACCCAAGGAGTCTGTCCACTCAGGCCTGCCTAACACAGGCTAGGTAACTAAGTGGACGTTCCCCCTGCTTTTGTTTTCATAAATCATAGCTGTTTCTGTGGGTCTAGATTGCTTCTCCCTAGTTTGATCAATCTGCGTAAAGCTTGGCACTCATTTCTCTGTCTTTTATCTATTTCTTATGCAGGTGGGCAGCCAAATCCAACCAGTCAGGATCCAGGAAGAGTCCCTGGGCTAGGCTGCTGGATACAGAACGGTGACCATGAAGGTACTACAGTGCTGTCTGTCTAGATAACCCTGGAGGATGGGAACCGGTAAGAAACATCCCTGAAGCTGCAAACCAGAATTCCGGTTTCCAGACTCTCTTCTCTCCTTTTCCCTTTGAACCAGCGCCAGTGCCTTTTGCCTTTATTTTTTTTTTTTTGGGGGGGGATATTAAGGAATTGAACCCAGAGGTGGTTTACCACCGAGCCACATGCCCAGCGCTTTTTATTTTTTCAGACAGGGTCTCACTGAGTTGCTTACAGTCTTGCTAAATTGCTGTTGCTGAGGTTGGCCTTGAACTCAGGATCCTCCTGCCTCAGCCTCCTGAGCTGCTGGGATTACAGGTGTGTGCCACTGCACCTGGCCCTTTCCCACTTTTGATAAGATGGAAGAATGCATTTTTAGGAATCTTTGGACCCAACGTTAGGTTGCCCCCTAGTCTCACTGGCAGTACATGTTGACCCTTGTTCTTCCCTTCCTGTCATCTGGGGCTTTTTAGCCAATTCAGGATTTCTATGAAACCAATTTTGAGTTCTGTTTGTTCTCTGGGGCTTTTTAGCCATAGCCAATTTGGGGTTTCTCTGAAATCTGTTTAGAGTTGTTCTTGAACTATTCAACAGGAAAATTTGACCTTGCCTTTGACAGGGGTTGTCTGGAGCCAATTTCTTTGGAATAGACACTAAGAGGAGTGGAGACCTACAATATTTAGGAGATTTTGGTTATGAAAGTGAAAAGTGCTAATTCTATTGCAGAGCTCCTTATGGAAATTTTGATTATAACATGAGATGTATATATTTTTTCTTTCTCTCTCTCTCCTTTTATTTTTAAGAGAGGGAGAGAGAAAGAGAGAGTCAGATTTATTTTTTTAATCTGGTTTTGTTTCTCCGACACAGTTTCTTGTATACTCCTATATGCTTTTATGATTGTGTATTGTTTGTTTGCATGGTAATTGACTTATAGAAAATTAGCCCAGTGGCTGGAGCGGTGGCTCAGCGGTTTCGGCGCTTGCCTGGCAAGCACGAGGACCCAGGTTCAAACCCCAGCACCACGTACACAACTAAGTGTTGGAGCAACGAAGGCCATGTGAAAAACTAAATAAAGTTGTTTCTAAAAAAAAAAAAAAGAAACATTTAAAAAAAAAGAAAATTAGCCCAAATGCCTTTTAATTCACATGACTTTAAAATTTGTAGTAAATAATTTAAATTTGATAATAATAAGAATGTGTTTAAGGGGCTGGAGCGGTGGCTCAGCAGTTATGGCGCTTGCCTGGCATTCGTGAGGATGCAGATTCGAACCCTAGCACCACGTACACAACAAAGTGTTGGAGCAATAAAAGCCACATGAAAAACTAAATGAAATTGATTCTCTTTCTCTCCTTCCCCACCCCCTCTCACTGTCCCTCTCTCTCTTTAAAAAATGAAAAATGTGGGGCTGGAGCAGTGGCTTGGCGGTTATGGCGCTTGCCCGGCTTGCGCAAGGACATGAGTTCAAACCCCAGCACCACGTACACAACTAAGTCTCAGAACAAGGAAGGCCACATGAAAACTAAAATAAAAATTGTTTATTGAAAAAAAAATTTTTAAAAGAAAAATGTGTTTAAGGGATGGAGCAGTGGCCCAGCATTTGGAGCGCTTGCCTAGCACGTGCCAGGACCCAGCACCACACACACAACTAAGTGTCAGAAAAGCAAAGCCCAGGTGAAAAATGGATAGATTTGACTCTGTCTGTCTGTCTCTCTCTCTCTCTCTCTCTCTCTTTTTAAAATCTGTGTTTAAAATCTAGTAACTCATTTTCCTGGCCTGTTAACCAGTTGAGATATTTGTCTCTAGATATTTGAGATATAGTGTTCAATGTGTTCTAGATACAACTAACTCTCAGTGTTATAGAGCCAGACCGACATGCAGAGCCAAAGAAAGCATGGAGGACCATGACTGGTCCCTTGCAGTTCCACAGGAGGAATTTCAAAGGAGTCACACATAGTAGCAGGCTGGAAGGAAAGGAAAGCGGGGAAAAGCGGACACTCTAGGAAGTGAGTGGTCCTCTCAGAGATGAGAGGGATAGTATTCCTCCCCCTTGTCCACCAGTTTTATTGTGGTCCCAGGGAAGTTTCCAGAAAGTCCAGCCCAGGTCTATCTGTTGACTTTTGATTGACAGTAGGATTGCATCAGACTTTCAAGTCCCCACTGTACCGGATCTTACCCTAAAGAGGAAAATTTTACTATTATAATGACACATTAAAGATCCAAAGCAGGGGCTGGAGCAGTGGCTCTGCAGTTATGGCGCTTGTTGGGCATACTCGAGTACACGAGTTCAAACCCCAGCACCACGTACACAATGAAGTCTTGGAACAATGAAAGCCACATGAAAAACTAAGTAAAAATTGTTTCTCTCTCTCTCTCTCTCTGTTTCTCTTATACATACACACACTGTCCCTCTCTTAAAAAAAAAATCCAAAACAGCTGGGTCCAGTGGCACACACCTGGGATATAATCCCAGGGATTTAGGAGGCTGAGGCAGGAGGATTGCAAGTTCGAGGCCGGTCTCAGCAACTTAGCTAGGCTCCAAGCAACTTAGTGAGACCCTGTCTCAAAATAAAAAATTTAAAGGGCTGGGGATATGGTAGAGCACCCTTGGATTCAATCCCCAGTACAAAAAAAAACAAGAGCAATGCAATGCAACTCTGGATCACCTTGGCCCACACTTGTTCTAAATGGAATTTGTTCTTTCAGATATGGTTGGTGTGTTTTGCTTCTGATTATCCTGTTTTCCTTCGTCCTGGAATCTGGTCTGCACAAAGGTTATAAAAGTCCTCTTCAGGGTAACTTGAGTTCTTATTGGCAGGGAGAAGTCTTTAGAACTTCATTTTCCCAGCAAATAAGAGGTTGTTTGCTGAGGAATGTAACACATTCTATTGACCTAAGCCAGGGCAGGGCCAGAATGGCCTTAGGTAAATGGCTTTTTAAAAGAAAGTACTGCAGGCCTAGTCTATAGAATTCTCCCCTGAACCTCATGTTCCTACCACCCAGGTCTCCTATGTATCATTAGGACCTTTTAGCCAAGAAATAACTTAAAATGTTAATTATGACTAATATCCATGAGTAATCTAGAAGATAACTATGACATTGAGTAAATTATCTGGGTGTGCTAACACACACCTGTAATCCCAGCAACTCCATAGGCTGAAGCAGGAGAGTTGAAAGTTCGAGGGCAGCCTCCTCAACATGGCAAGGTCCTAAGCAACTTAGACCCTGTCTCAAAAGAACAAATAAAAATGGAGGGAATGTGCTGGATGGTTAACACCCCTAGGTGCAACCCCTGGTACTGAAAATAAAATACAACCCCTGGGCTCAATCACCAGTATAAATAAATCAATTGAGTAAATTAAATAAATATGTAGGACAGACATTTTGAATTCATAAAGATGTAGCTTTTAAAATTATTTTGTAAATTATTTTGTTTTTATATTTTACAAGGAAACCTTAACCCAGAGCTAAAAATCTTTGACTCTACAAGCTTCAGGAACCTTTTGCTTTCTCTTAATAAGTGTAACACTTAACATCTCTATATTGTCGTAGGGGGATCCCATCCACAGAGCCAAAGCAATTGTGGGAATCTGTAAACTGCTGGTTCCTGCAATCTTGCAAGAAGGATTTTAGTTGAGTCACACATAGTAGCAGGTAGGAGTTTATTTCGGAAAGTGAGAAAAAAAGAAATAAGCTTACACTGCAGGTGCTGAGTAGCCTGGACTCTCTCAGAATCAGGGGTTTGAGTTTCTTTGTCCTTGTTCTATTTTGTTGTACACCCTAAAATGGTTAATTATCCCTTGGTATAGCCTTTAGCAAATCTCCTATGTGACGGTTATGACAACATAGTCACAGGGGTGGTTGTGATGTGGTTTCTGTGATAAGGGAATGTCTCCATGACCTAGTCACTAGAGATAGTGGTGACACAGTCTGGAATCAATGCTCCCTTTGGCATTATAATTAACAATGGCTGGAGGAGGTTCTGACATACCAGGCCCCATTTTCCTGAAGATTATCTGCTTCTGTAAGATTCCCCATGATAGGGGCTGGAGCGGTGGCTCAGCGGTTTCGGCAAGGACCCAGGTTCAAACCCCAGCACCACGTACACAAGTAAGTGTAGGAGCAACTAAGGCCATGTGAAAAACTAAATAAAGTTGTTTCTCTCTTTCTCTGTCTCTCTCACTGTCCCTCTCTCTTTAAAAAAAAAAAAAAAAGGCAGAGAGAGAGGGAGAAAGAGAAAATAATCACTTTTATTTATTTTTTCATCTTACCTTTGTTCCTCCAACACTTAGTTGTGAATGTGGTGCTGGGGTTTGAATCCTGGTCCTCGCGCATGCCAGGCAAGTGCTCCAACCACTGAGCCACCGCTCCAGCCCCTGGATTTTCTTAATGCATGTCTGATGTCTTCTCTGTAAGTTATCACCCTTCATTGTCCTTCTCCTACCTACCTGCCCATGGCTGGCTGACTAACATACATGACATTCATAGTTTGTCTAATATATTAGTTGTTCAGTAGATTTGGAAATTAACAGGGAGGCTATGCTTTCTTTGTTTTAAGCCTGAGATAGGCCAAGGGAAATAGATGATTTATTTGTTTTTTTTTTTTTTTTTTTTGGAACTGGGGGTCGAACCCAGGACGTTGCGAATGCTGTGCAAGCGCTTTGCCACTGAGCTACATCCCAGCCCGAAATAGATGATTTAGAATGCTGATTATTTTCTCTTCTCTTTCTGCAATGACATCATTTCATCGTTTTATAATGACCTAAATCTGTGGAGTTTTGTTATTATCATTAATTGATCATAAGTCCTAGCAATGCTTTCAAAAATTAGCTATCAGTCAACAAGGTGCTTCACTGCCTTCTTAAAATCTTTTTTTTTTAATAAAGAGAAAGAGGGACAGTGAGAGAGAGAAAAAGTGAGAGTCAATTTTATTTAGTTTTTCACATGGCCTTTGTTGCTCCAACACTTAGCTGTGTATGTGGTGCTGGGGTCTGAAACCGAGTTCCAGCACATGCTAGGCAAGTGCTACAACTGCTGAGCCACTGCTCCAGCCCCTTAAAATCTTAAATAGATTTTGTGCTATCTCTGATGTCAAAAGTAAAGTGACTTTTTTTTTTCATGATTTGTAGAGTTCTCTGGGTTTTGCTATTTTTTTAATTCTTTTTTGGATCTAAAATAACTTTGTGTGTGTGTGTGTGTGTATGTGTGAGTGTGTGTGTGTACTGAGAATTGAATCCAGAGGCACTTTACCTTTGGGCTACATCCCCAGCCCTTTTTATTTTTTATTTTGAGAAAGCATCTCACTAAATTACTGAGGCTGGCCTCAAACTTGTGATCCTCCTTCGTCAACCTCCTGAGTTGCTGGGATTAAGGTGCATGCCACCATGCCTGGATAAAATAGCTCTTTTTTTTTTTTTTTTCATCTTGTACCAGGAATTGAACCCAACAGTGCTTTACCACTGATACGTCTCCAGCCCTTTAAAAAAATTTTTTTTGAGGGCTGCAGCTGTGGCTCAGCAGTTTCGGCGCTTGCCTGGCAAGCATGAGGACCCGGGTTCAAACCCCAGCACCATGTACACAACTAAATGTTGGAACAACGAAGGCCATGTGAAAAACTAAATAAAGTTGTTTCTCTCTCTGTCACTCTCACTGTCCCTCTCTCTTTAAAAAAAATTTTTTTTTTTTTTTGAGACAGGTTCTTGCTAAGTTACTCAGGGCCTCACTAAATTGCTGAGGCTGATTTTGAACTTGCAATCTTCCTACCTCAGCCTCCAGAGCTGCTGGGATTACAGGTGTGCACCACCATGCCCAGCTAAAATAACTCTTAAAATGCATTTATATGTAAGGATTGAACAGTTTGGCAATGACTGAACCACTCTTAACAAAGTTTGCAAAGAACTGATTTAAAGAACAAAGATTTCATATTTTATTAAAATGATTTCTTGTATTTTCTGCTGATTCTTTTATGATTTTAATTGCTTAAAAGAAAATTAAGTGCTACAAGAGCTAATACTTTTTCAAAATTGATTTGTTCTGAAGTCTTTTTTGGTTTGTAAGTCTATTTAAATAAACTACTGTTTTTACAATGATGTCAAGTTTTATTAATACAAATGTGCTAAAGCTTTTTGGGGGGCATACTGGGGTGCTTAACCACTGAGCCACATCTCCAGCCATTTTCATTTTTTTTCAAGGAGAGAGAGGGACAGTGAGAAAGAGAGAAAGAGAGAATCAGTTTTATTTAGTTTTTCATGTGGCTTTCGTTGCTACAACACTTCATTGTGTACATGGTGCTGGGGTTCAGACCTGCATCTTCCTGCATGTCAGGCAAATGCTGTAACCCTGAGCTACTGCTCCAGCCCTCATATTTTCTTTTTCTTTTTTAAAGAGAGAGAAAGAAAGAGAGAGCAAGAGAAAGAGACAATCAAGTTTTTTTAGTTATTTTTTTTCATGTGGCTTTCGCTTTTCCAAGACTTCGTTGAGTACGTGGTGCTGGGGTTTGAACTCACGTACTCACACATGCCAGGCAAGCACTGTAACCCTGAGCCACTGCTTCAGCCCTCATATTTTCTTTTGAGGCAGGGTCTCACTAAGTTGCTTAAAGCCTTGCTAAGTTGCTGAGGCTGGCTTTGAACTTGCGATCCTCCTGCCTCAGCCTCCCAAGTCACTGGGATTACAGGAGTGAAACACTGCAATTGGGTCTCTGAAGCTTTTAAAAATCTGACAATCTAAATATAATGCTGTTAATCATGATTTTTTGTTTCATATTGTAGAGGTAATCAAATTGTTCTGCTACGTTGCTAAGTTATCTAAGTATAATCATAATACCTTCCATATTGCTTGTAGTCAGTTTTAGGTAATATGAGCTATGTCTCTGTAGTTGATAAGGGGCAGTTCTGCTTTGTTCTTTCTCCATCTCAAGATGAATTTAAAGATTTTAATGCAGGATATATATAAGGCTGGCTATTTAAAAAAAAAAACTTCAGGGGCTGGAGCCGTGGCTCGGCGGTTTCAGCGCCTGCCTGGCAAGCACAAGGACCCGGGTTCAAACCCCAGCACCACTTACACAACTAAGTGTTGGAGCAACTAAGGCCATGTGAAAAACTAAATAAAGTT
>PVKS010024613.1:0-30869 GCA_004027875.1 Aplodontia rufa | reverse complement strand
TTATTATAATATCTTTCATGTGCCCTTGAAAGTTAATATGATATTATGGTCTGGCATTCAAAACTAATACAATAGGAGCATTGCAGCTAATTACTGTCAAATGATATTCACACTTTAGCATTTCAAGCTAATAGAATTATGACCTTATGGCCTATACTAATAAATTTTTAATGCTGTAGCAGCACAAACTAATGTAATATTTGATCTGCGGCCTTTATTTATATTATGACATCCATGTCATAACATCTAATGCTAAAAGAATGGCTCCCCTGTGGCCTTTAATGTCAATATATATAATCTCCACATATACCACCAAAACTGATATTAAAATCTTCCCTGTTATTTTATTGCTAATATTACATCCTAATAATAATGTCAAACATTGAAATAAAAGCTGCTGTGGCTTTTAATAGCAGTAATTTATTTATATAATAGCATAAAAACTGAATCAATAAAATATTTCTCCTGATCATTTAATACAAATATGGAATCCTTACATGCCACCTAAAATTGATAAAACACACAGTTTGTGGCCTTTCCTATTCCTAGGAATGTGCCACATACTATGTGCTCTGTTCATGCTGTGGAGCTTCCCAATAGTAAATGTCTCTGATACCCGACTTCTTCCCTTTCCTCTGAAAGCACCTAATTTTATTTTGCTATCAACCTCCTTCAAACTCATTACCCAAGTCTCTTCCTCTGTTTTTATTCTACATTGTCTCCAGTCTGCCTGCTCTCTCTCCAAATTCACAAATTCCTCGCTACCTTCCTATCACATTCCCTTTGCTCTCTAGGCTTTTTCCTTCATCTACAGAAGAATTGGAAAACTTAAGTGAATGCAAACTTGAACATGAGTGTTTGCATTCAAAGCAAGTATAGTCTAAGGACTCTCACAGAAGCCAGCTACAAATCTGTTAGCTCTTTTTTTTTATTAGAAGTATAGAGAGATATAAATGAGGGGGAAACATTATCAAACCAACAATAGTCAATGTGTATATACTTTGTTATCCAGGGGTAATGCCAACACTCAGATGGCCACCTTGGGTTTCACCTGTTGCAGTTACCCCCAGAAGAACTCATGTGTTAAATGGGTATCTCATGGAGGAATGACATCGGCTTCTGGTATGGTTCCCCCCTATTCCCACTCTCCAGTCTCCTATGAGTTCTTCATATACCCTCCCCCATCTTAATCCCCCTCCCTATGCCTCCAAGTATCCTAGGGAGCCATCCTCCTATTACTCTGAGAGTCATTCAATTTGAAGTATTGTTAGGTTAGCCGTCTACCCTACTGCTACCCTATTCTACCTTCCACAGATGAGAGAAACCATTTAGCCCTTGAGTCTCTGAGATCGGGATACTTCACTAAGCATAATTCTTTCCATCTCCATCCATTTGATATCAAAAGCCATAATATCATCTTCTCTAATGGCTGAGTAGTAGTCCATTGCATATATGTACCAAAGTTTTTGTATCCACTCGTCCAGTGAGGGGCAACTGGGTTGGTTCCATAGTCTAGCTATAGTAAATTGAGCTGCTATAAACATTGAGGAAGCCACATCACTATAATACGCTGATTCTAAGTCTTTTGGGACAATACCCAGGAGTGGGATAGCTGGGCCATAAGTTGGTTCCATCCTTAATTTTTTGAGGATTCTCCAAGCTGCTTTCCATAGTGGCTGAACCAGTTTGTAGTCCTACCAGCAGTGTAACAGTGTTCCTCTTTTCCCACAGCCCCTGCAGCTTCTGCTGTTGTTTGTAGTCTTCATTTTTGCCACTCTAACAGGAGTGAGGTGGTATCTCATTGAAGTTTTGATTTGCATTTCCCTTATAGCTAATGATGTAGAGCATTTTCTCATATATTTATGGGCTTTCTGGACTTCCACTGGAGAGAAGTTCCTCTTGAGTTCTTTAGCCCATTTATTGATTGGATTATTTGTGAGTTTGGACTTTAATTTCTTTAGTTCCCTGAATATTCTGGATATTAGCCTTCTGTCAGAGGTGTAGCAGGAAAAAATTTTCTCCCATTCTGTAGGTTCTCTCTAGATGCTCTTGACTATAACTTTAGCTGTGCAGAAACTTTTTAGTTTAATTGCATCCCATTCATTTATTCTTGATTTTACAACATGAGCCATAGGAGTTTTGTTAAGGAAGTAACTGCAGACACCTATATGCTATAGTATTGGCCCTACTTCTTTTTCTGGTAAGTTTAAAGTTGTAGGCTTAATATCCAGGTCTTTGATCCATTTTTATTTAATTTTTATGCAGGGTGAAAGATAGGGATCCAGCTTCAGTTGTCTACATATGGCTGTCCAGTTTGTCCAACACCATTTGTTGAACAGGCTATCTTTCTTCCACACTATACTTTTGCCCCCTTTATCAAATATCAAATAGTTAAGGATATGGGGGTTTGTCTCAGGATCTTCTATTCGGTTCCACTGGTCTTCAGTTCTGTTTTGTTACCAATACCATGCTGTTTTTGCTACTACAGCTCTGTAATATAATTTCAGGTCAGGGATTGAGATACCCCCTACTTCTTCCTTCCTGTAGAGTAATGTTTTAGCTAGTCTGGGTCTCCTGTTATTCCATATGAACTTGAGAATTGATTTTTCTATATATGTGAAATATCCCATAAGTATCTTGGTGGGGATTTCATTGAATCTGTATAGGGCTTTGGGTAGAATGGCCATCTTTATTATATTATTCTGCCTAACCAGGAGATGGAATGTTTTTCCATCTACTCAGGTCTTCTGTAATTTCTTTTTTTTTAGTGTTTGATAGTTTTCTTTGAAGAGGTCCTTAATATCCTTTGTAAGGTTAATGCCCAGGTATTTCATTTTTTTGGAAGTGATGGTGAATGGGAGAGATTTCCTGATTTTTTCTTCTGCAGATTTGTTGCTGGAGTAAAGAAATGCTAGTGATTTGCTGGAGTTGATCTTGTAGCCAGCTACTTTGCTAAAATCACCTATAAGCTCTAGGAGTTTTCTGGCCAATGTTATTGGGTCTTCTAGGTATAAAATCATGTCATCTACAAATAGAGATAAGTTAACTTCTTCTTTTCCTATACGAATACCTTTGATTTCCTTGTCTTGCCTGATAGCTCTGGCAAGGGTTTCAAGGACTATATTGAACAAGAGTGTGGATAGCAGACAGGCTTGTCTTGTACCTGAATTCAGTGGAAATGCTTTCAGTTTTTCTCCATTGAGGACAATGTTGGTTATGGGTCTGTCATAAATGGATCTGACATAGTTAAAGTATCTTCCCTTGATCCCTATATTTTCCAAAGTTTTGAGCATAAAGTGGTGTTGAATTTTATCAAATGCTTTCTCTGCATCAATTGAGATAATTATATAATTTTTGTTTTTAATTCTGTTTATGTGGTGAATTACATTTATTGATTTGTGTATATTGAACGAGCCTTGTTTTCATGGGATGAAGCCCACTTGATCATAATGAACTATCTTTTTAATGTGCTTTTGTCTCTGATTAGCTAAAATTTTAAACATTTTTGCATTAATGTTCATCAGGAAAATTGGTCTGTAGTTTTCTTTCTTTGATGTGTCTTTGTTGGGCTTTGGGATCAGTGTAATGTTTGCTTCATAAAAAGTGTTTGGGAGTGTTCCCTCTCTATCAGTTTCCTGGAAGAGCTTGTAGAGGATTGATGTAAGTTCTTCTGTGAAGGCTTGGTAGAATTCTGCAATATATCCATCCGGACCTGGGCTTTTCTTTTTTGG
Organism: Aplodontia rufa; assembly: GCA_004027875.1. NCBI lineage: Eukaryota > Metazoa > Chordata > Mammalia > Rodentia > Aplodontiidae > Aplodontia > Aplodontia rufa. The sequence continues at coordinate 27,138 of PVKS010024613.1, read as the reverse complement.
GAGAGCTTTGATTGCTGCTTCAATATCGCTTTCTGTGATAGATTGATTGAGGGTTTCAATGTCTTCTTGTGTTAAAGAGGGAATTTTGTGTGTGTCCAAAAACTTGTCCATGTCCTGGAGGTTATCAAATTTGGCAGAGTATAAGTTTTCAAAATAGGTTCTGATAATCTTCTGTATCTTGGATGAGTCTGTGCTGATGTCCCCATTTTCTTATCTGATTTTGTTGATTTGCTTCATTTCGATCTTCCTTTTGGTGAGTTTGGCAAGGGGTCTGTCGAGTTTGTTAACTCTTTCAAAGAACCATCTCTTAGATTTGTTAAGAGATTGAATAGCTTTTTTTGTTCTCAATTTTGTTGATTTCAGCTCTGATTTTTGTTATTTCCTGTCTTCTGTTAGATTTAGGCTTGAACTGTTCCTCCTTCTGTAGTTGTTCAAGTTGAAGCATAAGGCTATTAATCTGCTCTCTTTCTAGATTTTTGATGTATGTGTGCACACAGTGCTATAAATTTACCTCTTAAGAAAGCCTTCATACTGTCACAGAGGTTTTGGTATGTTGTTTCCTCATTCTCACTCAATTCCTAAAACTTCACAATCTCTGTTCTCACTTCCTCTTTTACCCATCCTTCGTTTAAGAGGTAATTATTCAATTTCCAAGTATTTGAATAGTTTCTGTTGTTTCTCTTGTTATTGATTGCTAAGATCATAGCATTATGATCTAACAGAATACATGGGATTTTATTCACTTTTTTTATATTTGCTAAGATTATCCCAGTGAACTAGGATGTGATCTATTTTAGAGAAGGATCCATGGGCCGATGAGAAGAAGGTAAATTCAGCTGTCTTAGGATGGAATATTCTGTAAATATTAAGCCCGATTGATTAATAGAGTAGTTCAGATTGGAGACATCTTTATTGATTTTTTGTTTTGATGATCTGTGTAGAGTTGATGGTGGTGTGTTGAAGTCCCCCAGGATTATTGTGTTAAGATCAATGAGGGGATTAATGTCCATAAGTACTTTTTCCATATATTTGGGGGGTTGTAATTGGGGGCATAAATGTTGACTATCGTTATATCTTCTTGGTGAACTGTCATTTTAAGTATGATAAAATGTCCCTTTTTGTCCTTTCTGACTAGTTTTAGTTGGGAATTAATTTTGTCAGAAATTAGAGTCACTATGCCAGCTTGATTTTTTTGGGCCGCTGGTCTGGTATACGTTTTGCCATCCTTTCACTTTCAGCCTGTGTCTATTTTTGAGTGTCAAATGTGTCTCTTGCAGGCAACATACTGTTGGATTTTGTTTTTTGATCCAGTGGGTCAGTCTTTGTCTTTTAATTGGGGCATTGAGACTGTTCACATTCAAAGATAGAATAGTTATGAGAGGCGAATTCACACACTTTGTATAGATAATCTGTAATAGATTACAGAATTATGAGTCAAATTGAAAGTTAGTGTTTGTATAGTATAATTATTGACTCGCCCTTGTTTAAGGATTTATCATATCATTGGCATTATCTTCTAAATGGAGAACATCTTTGAGAATGCTTTCTAGAGTGGGATTAGTGTTCACGTATCTTGCAAGCATGCATTTATTGTTAAAGTATTTAATTTCCCCTTCACATTTGAAGCTGAGTTTTGCCGGATACATTATCTTTGGTTGAAAGTTATTATTATTTAACACTTGAAAGATATTGTTCCAAGCTCTTCTAGCCTTCATTGTTTGTTCTGAAAAATCCATAGTGATCTGAATAGGTTTGCCTCTGAATGTGATATGGGGCTTTCCTCTAGCAGCTTTTAGAATACTCTCTTTAATTTCTCTGTTATTCAATTTGTAAATGATATGTGTTGGTGAGTTTCTCCTCTGATTGGGTCTAGTTGGTGTTCTATAAACATCTTGGATGTGGTATTCCAGATCAATAGCACAATGTGGGAAATTCTCACTTATGATTTCGCTAAAAAGGTTCCTGAATCCACTTGTTTGCTGTTCAGAGTTTTCCTCCAGGCCAATTATTCTCAGATTATTACACCTCATCTCAACAAATATTACTTGGAATTTCTGATTATGTAAAATAAGCTGTTTATCTTGTTTTTCTTCTTTGATTTCTACATTGTTTAAGTGATCCTCATTGTCTGATACTCGTTCTTCAAGCACTGAAGATCTATTTTCAGTGGAGTTTACTCTGGTGTTTGTGTCTTCCAGTGAAGATTTGAATTGGTTAACCATGTTTGTCTATCCTGATAGCTCTGCTACATCTTTTTTCAGAATGTCGATATCCTTGTACAGCTGATCTTTCATGTCCTGGAATTGATCCTAATATCTCTGTAGAATTTGTCTTTCATCTCTTGAAACTGCTCTTTGATCTCTTTCCTTATTTCCTCTCTTAACTCTTTGATTGCATTACTAATCATAATGCTGATACAATGTCTTTGGTTTTCATCTAGGGCCCCGACTATGGGGTCCTTAGGCGGAGAGCTCTGGGTTTGAGGAGAGTTATTTCCCCTTTTCCTCATTTTCTGAGTCAGGGAGCTTGTCTTTTATTTCAGCCTTAATACTCTTGTTGGAGAAATTGGAGCTTCTTATGACTTTGCTTCGTTGTGAAGAGGAGCTATTTGGTCAATATAGACCTAAAGATGCCAGACGGTTCTGAGAGAATTTGAGAGGATATAGGTGCAAATACAAGTCCGTTTCAACTAAAACAGATGAGCTGATGATTAGCAACAGTAGTGGCAGCTTTCTTTGAGAGAACTCTCAGAAGTAGCCATTTTGAGGTGTTTCATTTTCTTCAGGTATTGGGGTCTCTCTGAAATTGGGGAGAAGGATTGACTAGGAAGTCAAGGAAGTGAATTTGGGAGGTATAAAATCACACCTGTTATAGAGTATAGGGGAACTAGGGATTAGTGTGGAGTAGGTTATTTTATTAGGATTAAGGAAAATGTAGGACTGGGGTGTGGGTAGGGTAAAGAATTGGGGTGAGAATGAGAGAAAGATGCTTAAATTTAGGGATTACCAGAGTACAGTGGAGAAAGAAGTTAGCCGTAGGGTTCAATAAGACCTAAAGAAATAAACAAATAAGAGCCAATCACCAATACATACACACAGATAAGTATTTACATCCACCGACACCAAAATTCAGTATTGATCATAAGGCAAGAAAGGAGCAGAGGAAAAAGAAGGGAAAGAAAAAACAACAACAACAAAAGAAAAACCCAAAAACCCACAGTAAGGTTAAAAATTTAAAAATATTATTTTCCAGCCAGATTCCCGTTTAAAAAAATTAAAAATTAAAAAAATAATGAAAGAGAAAAAAGAAGAAATGAAAAGAGAAAAAAAATTACGCAAAACTAGTTGGTACAGTTCTGAGATTTTCTGACCCTTAGATCAGGAGGTATGTATTATGGGGTGGTGTATCAAGTCCAACATCAAGCTGGGGATTCTTCAGAGTTGAGCTTGTTTGGGGAGAAGCAGATTGGTTGAGTCCGGTGGCCTGGATTTTCTTAAAGATCTCCTCAAATTTTTCTGTTGCAAAGAGGTATTCAGCTCTCCCTGGGCTGAATTCTGAGATGATTGCTTTCTGCCAATCCACACTCTAAATTTTTCTTGGACCTGGGGCTCAAAAGTTGTAGATATTTGAGTTGATCCTATTGTAGATGTGTGGGTCACTAACTGATCCAAGGAGAGTGGCTAGCCTGAGACTCACTTCCTCAGGATCACTGGTGACACACTCTGCCTGTCTTGTGATCCTCAGAAGACCCAAGAGCTGCTTTGTGGGGTTGACTGAGATCCTCAGAAACAGGCCCAGATTGTGCCAGTTTTTATGTGATTCTCCATTGCAAGCACTAGGAGGCGCCCTGCTAGAGATGTCCAGGCCTGCGTAGCCTTGGCTATGTGAGGAGCTCAGATGCTAAGGTGAAGCCCAAGCTGCCCCATATGTTCAAAGCTTCCTGCGGCAGGTTTCAAGCAGAGGCTAAAGCAGAGGATTCTCTGTAGAGGGATGCTCCCTGCTGTAGCAAGCTCTGTTCATAGGCTCCTCCTATTTGGGTGGGAAGGGGGATGGACCAAAGGGCAGAAGGTCACCAACTGAGAGATTTGGGAGCTGAAAAGGTGAATCGCAGTTTGCTACAGCCCCCAGGGCAGATGGCCAGTTGGTGGGGGTGTGGTAACTTCTGTTTCTAGTCATGGGGACTGAGGCCCTGTAATGCTGCTGGGCAACCCGCCCCACCCTCAGGGACATGCCCCACCCTCAGGGACACGTCACAATGTTGACGGGCCACCTACAAGTTCGCTAATGTTAGTAATTAATTCCCAGCACTTTATGCAAGATTAGGTAAACTATGAGAAGTCAGATCAGGGAATTCACAGCCGGCCAGGTTAGGGTACGTGGTTAGGAAACTCGCTCCCTTGCTCCGTTTTAAATTCTGGTTTTCTACACTTGGTGGCTGAGAGCCCAAGAGTGTTTTTTGCTGAGCAGCCAGCCCCGCCCTCAGGAAAATGTTCCGGCTGCTGCCCCTTGCACGTACAGCTGTAAGTTCGCTAATGTGAGCAAATAAATCCCGAACTTAATTCCAAGTTCATGTAAGCAAAGAGCAGTCAGATCAGGGAGTTCAATGCCAGATTAGAGTATTTGATTAGGAAACTTGCTCCCCTCTGGAGAAGCTCCCCTCCACCCGGGTATGGGGCCGGTCACACAGGTGCCACAAACTTCCTCCTTTATTTTCATTAATGCTCCTTACTATTCCTTTGGAGTTAACAAATTAGTGGCAGGTAATGTTTGCCCACACTGGGATCTTCATCCTACCGTGGGAATCCGCGTGCAGAGTAAGGTGACTCTCAGGAGCTTCTCGGAGTCACTGCTACTGGGGTGGCCGCCATCATCCAAGTCCTGTTTGCTCTTATAGGTGGTAATTAACAATGTAACAGCTATAGTTGGCAAAAAGAAACTGAATCAATCCTGCCTTTTTATGCATAGGCTGTACATATTGACTATTAACCCTTACCTCCTGAAGTTTTGGAAACAGTCCATAATAATTTTAGATTGGGTTGTCATCAATTGAACTGTACTATCTAAAGGAAATATAATTGCTCCCAGGTGTCTTAAAATACTTATATGCAATCAATGCTATTGCATCTAAAATGAAAATAATTACAGCCCTCTTGGTGTTTTAAATGAATGTAATGTTCTTACTCTGTCATTTTAAAGAATAGTTGTCATATTATCTTTGATATTAATATAATACCCATGGTACCACCCTTAAAACTATTACCATGAATGCCCTATGTTCTTTCATACTAATGTAATATCCACATTATAACATTTCAGAAAAATATAATGGCTACATTTTGGACTTATTGTTCATTTAGTATTCATACTACAGGTGCAAATCTAACAAAATAACTGCCCTGTCATTGAAATACTGTTATGACACCTTCTGTATAGCCTAAGTAATTAACATAACAGCTTCCCTGTGCCCTTGAAAGTTAATATAATTTCATGATATAGCATCCAAAATTAATAAAATAGCAGTCTCATAGCTTTGTACAGTGAAATGACAACTGCACTGTAGCTTTTCAAGCTAGTAGATCAACAGATTTAAGACCTGTAAATGTAGTGTTATTAATTTCGTAGCATCACATTCTAACATAATATATAACCTATTGCCTTTAGTTCTAATATACCAAAATAATAGCTACATTGTGGCCTTTATTATCAATTTAAACTCCATATATACCATCAAAATTTATTTAATAACTTCCCTCTGATGATGATGCTAATATTATATCCTAATCAGAACAACAAACATTGAAATGACAACTGCCCAGTGACTTTTAATAGCAGAAAGTTATTTGTACTATAACATCAGAAACTGAGGCTGTACAATACTTGCATTTTTCCTTTAATACCAGTTTTAGGTCTTCATTATAGCATGTACTATTGGTTAGTTAGATGGTCTTGGCCTTTATATTTCTATGATATCCAAAATATAGCACATAAAATGGATATAATATCAGTCCTTTGGCCTTTACACTATTACAATAACCATAATATAGCATGTTTAGTTACTGCACTGTGGTGTTTAATGTTATTCTTTTATCCATAAAGTGCAATCTGAAACTAATATAATGGCCTACTTGTGCCCTTTGCTACTTACATAATATCCATATTATAGCATATAAAACTAATATAATAATTGCCCTGTGACCTTTTTATTATAATAGTATCTGACTATAGAATCTAGTGCAAATATGATAGCTTCCCTGTGTCATTTTAAGAGTCATATTATCCCAAACTGTATTCTCTAAATCTAATATAAAAGCTGTCTTGTGACTTTTAATGCTCATGTGGTATACATTCTATGGCATCTAAATCTTTTATCATAACTTAATTTTGGCCTTCTGTACTAATATTATATGTATATTGTTGCATCCAAAAGTACTGAAATAACTGTTGTATGGTATTTATTCATAATATATACATGTGTTTCCTCAATATAATATAGCAGCTATGCTGTGGCCTTTCATATTAATAAAATGCTTGTACCGTGACTTCTACAGCCAACAAATAGCCACCTTGTGTTAACATTAATGTGATAGTCATACTGTAGACTATAAAACTAATATATTAACTGCTCTGAGGTTTGATTCATGTAGTGAGAGCAGTGTGGAGTGTGTAGTGACTTCTATGTGAGCTGTATTACGAGGGCCCTCTGAGCAGGGTATGCAGGGATCCTGGAGTTGAACAGGAAGAAGTTCCTGAATGAGGTGTTGAAGTCTGTCTGAGGTATGAGGAGAGGGCTGTCTGAAGTCAGTAGTTAGATCTATCTGAAATGTGTGGTGAGGGCTGCCTACACAGTGATGGTGGCTCTGTGAGCTAACCAGTGATGTCACTGTGAGGTGGGTAGGGTGGGGACTATGAGAGTTCTGAAGACCACACTGTGGGCTCTCTGGGGTATGTGGTGAATTGTCTCTCCAGAGGGTATGAAGAGTTAGGGTTCCTTAAAGTATATGATGAGGGTCTGGTCAGGGCCTAGATTTTAAAGGAATGCTTAGTATTAGGGTAAGGGTTAGGGTTAGGCTCAGGGTTAATGACTATACTCAGGGTCTGAAAGGGTCAGATTCAGGGCTAGTTTAGAGTCTTGTGTAGAGTCCAGTTTTAAGTAATAGACTGGGTCAGGGAGATGATTTGAGTCTGGATAGTGTTAGTGTTAGGATCCAGGGTTCAGGTCACGGTTAGGTTCAGTGTTAATAGTTAGAGTAAGGGTCCATCAAGGTCAGATTCAGGGACAGGGATAGGGTTTAGGGTTTGGACCTGAGTTGGGATCAATTCTATGGCCTGGGACATCTTTAGGATCAGGTAGGATTTGGGTCAAGGTTATTGTCAAGGTCATTATCAGTCAGGGTTAAGGGTTTAGGGATAAGGTTAGTGTTAGGATTCAGGATAGGGTCAGTACCATGGACAGGGCCTAGAGTTTAGGCTAAGGGTTGCGGTTAGACAGGGTCAGATTCAGAGACAGGGAGATTTCTAGATTGTGGGTCTGTGCTTAGTTCATGGCCAGTATTAGTGAAAGGATTAAGGTCTGGTTAGGGTTAGATCATGTTAGAATCAGTATCAGAGTTAGAGTCAGGTTTTAGTGTTAAGGGATAAGGGACAGTGTTAGGGCTAGGCTTAGTGGTCAGGTTCAGGGTCCACCTGATGGTTAGGGTCATGTTAAAGAGTCTGTGTCATGTCTCAGGCTTATGGTCAGACACAGGGAAAAAGTCATATTTAGGGACAAGGTTTAGTGTCTATGGTCAAGGTCAATGTCAGAGCTTAAGTAAAGGGTCAGTAGGAGGTTCATGTTTCATTTAAATATGTTTAGGGTCAGGGAGATGGTTTAGACATTAGGGTTTTGGGTAGTGCTGGGGTCAGGGTAAGAGTCATGTCAGTGCCTAGATTAAGGGCAGGCATAGCGTTAGGTTCAGGATTAGGTTCATGGTTAATGGTTAGGGTGAGGGTCTGAAAGGGTCAGATATAGGGCCATGGTTTAGAGTCCTGAGTCAGTGTCTGGGTTTAGGTCATTGCTGGGGTCAGGGAGATGATTTGGGACAGGATAGAGTTAGATAGTGTGAGGATCAGGTTCCAGGTCAGAGTTTGGTTCATTATCAGTCAGAGTTAGGGTTTAGTGCTAAGGAATAGGAATAGTGTTCGGGATAGGCTGAAGTGTCTGGGTCATGACCAGTCATGGTTAGGGTCAGGTTCAGGGTCTGTGTCAGGTCTAAAGCTTATGGTAGGGACAGGGACAAGATCATATTTAGGGACAAAGTTTTTGTCTATAGTCATGGGGAAAGTCAGGGTTTATGGACAGTGTCAGAAAGGGTCTGGATTAGATTTAGATAAGCTTATGGTCTGTGTCAGCATCAGGTCAGGGTTAAGAGCTTAGGAATAGGGTTAGTGTTAGGGTCAGGGTAAGGGTCCAGGTCAGGTCCTAGATTTTAAATGGAGGATTAGTGTTAGGGTCAGCATTAGGTTCACAATTAATGGTTAGGGTCAGAATCTGAAAGGTTCAGATTCAGGGACAAGGTTTAGAGTTTAAGGTCAGTCTCTTAGTTTAGGTTATTTCCAGGGTCAGGTAGAGGATTTGGTTCAAGTTATGGGTAGATAGATTAGGATCAGTTTCCAGGTCAGTGTTAGATTCAAAATCCTGGTCCAGAGTCAGCATTTAGAGTTTAGGGGTAGGGTGAGTGTTAGGGTTTGGCATAGAGTTGAGGAGCAGGGATAGAGCCTATAGTTTAGGCATAGGGTTAATTTTGGGGTGAGGGTGTAAGACAGCATTAGGTACAGTGTCAGAGTCTTAGGTCTAAGGTTTATTGTCTAGGATAGGGCTAGGGTCAAACTCAGGATAAAGTTTAGTGTCAGGGTCAGTTTTCAGAGTACAGTTTAAGGTCAGTGTTTTAAAGGGTCAGAGTTTGGGTTAAAATGTTTACGGTTCTGTCAGGTAAGGGTCTGGGTTTAGGATTCAGGTGAAGGTTTAGTGAGAGGTTTCGAGGTCAGGGTCAGTGTCAGAGCTGAGTATAGGAGTAGGGTTATTGTGCAGTGTAGGCTTTGGGGTTAGAGACTGGGTCAGGGCTTATAGTTTCTGTGGAGAGATACAGTTAGATTCTTGGTAAGGGTCAGTTTTAGATTAAAGTTCTAGATCAGGGTCATGGTCAGAGTTGAAGTAGAGTCTGTTTTAATGAAAAATATTGCTGGGTGAGGCTCAGGGTCAGGTTTTGGTGCTCTGTGAGGGTCAGGTTCAGTTTAAGGAATGGTCATGGTCAGGTTTAATGTTATGTTTTGGTGTACAGTTGGGTTTAGGTTTTGGGGTATATTTGGTTTAGGGTTACGGCAAGGTTTAGGTTTAGATTTAGGGATTAGTGTTTGGGTTTAGTGATTAGTATTATGCGCAAGGTTAGGAATTAGGATTAGGTTCAGGGTCCCAGTCAAGTTGAAGGTCAGTGTCAAGGTCAGAATCAGAATTGAGGGTTTATGTATTTGGTTACAATTTGTGTTAGCATTTCTTGCCTTATTGTCATGACATACAGTTAGGAATAGTCTTAAAGATAGTGTCAGTGTGTAATATCAGAATTGAGGTCAGTGCCTAGAGTTTAGTGCTAGGATTAGGATTAGGGTTATATTCCAGATCAGAGTAGGTTTGGAATCCATGTCCATATCTGGTTTATGGGTTAGGGTCAGTTTCTGGGAAAGTGTAAGATGTATGGACACACTTATGTGTCTCAGGTCAGGGTCAGGTTCTGGCTTTATGGTTAGGGTGAGGATCAGGCTTTGTTTATCATCAGTGTCAGAGGCCTGTTCTGGGTTCAGAGTTTAGAGGTAGGGTTAGTGTTAAGTAGGGTTATCTCTTCATTATGATGTTCATGGATTACAGACAGGATCTGTGTTAGGTTTAGGGTCAGCATTAGGGTTAGATAGGGTTACGGTCTGAGTCAGGATCAGGGTGTGGTCTGGGTTAGGGTTAGGTTCAGTTCATGGTCCAGGTAAGAGTTTAATGTTTACATGTAGCATTACTATGTTTGCTATGTTTCTGTCTTCTTGATGTAGAGTTCCCTTTAGTAAGATATTATGTCCTTCTTTGTCTCTTTTGACTAATTTTTAGTTGAAATCAACCTTTTTCAGATATAAATATTGCCACACTGACTTGCTTTATTTGATCATTAGACTGGTAGATTTTATGTCCATTTACCTTCTGTCTGTAACTGTCTTTGGCTGTGAGATTTGTCCTTTGTAAGCAGTATGTTGTAGGAATTTGTTTTTTGACTGGGTCTATTCATATATGTCTTTTGTTTGGGGTGATGAGATCAATCATGATCGGAGTTAGAATGCTTCTGCTGTGGTTCTCTGCCACTGTGACTTTTTGTTGTATTTTGTGCTGAATTGGTTATCTTTCAGTAGAGTCAACTTTTATTGAGTTTCCTTTATTTCTAGGTTTTGGAAATTGTTTGCTTATTCCTGTATTTGGAGTTTTTCTTTGCATATTTTTTACAGCACTGGATGGATATTTCAAATATGTTATTATTATGGAATGTGTTTATTTTCCCTTTGATTTTGAAGCTGAGTTTTGCAGGGTATAATTATCTTGGCTGAAGTTTGTGTTCTTTCAAGACTTGAATGATCTCATTCCAGGTTCTTCTAACATTTAGGTTCTGATCTGAGGAATCAGAGGTGATTCTTATTGATTTTTCTCTGAATATGACTTGATGTTTCCCTCATTTAGCTTTTAATATAATCTATCCTTGATTCCTGTTATACATTCTGAATATCATGTGTCTTGGTGAACTTCTCAATTGATTAGTTCTATTGGGTGTCCAATACACTTCCTGGACAAGGATCTCAGTCATTTCTGATATGGGAGAAATTTTCTTTATTTCATTTAGAATGTTCTTTCATTTAGAATGTAATATCTGAGTTACAAGGTTTTCTTCTATAACAAGGACTCTCAGATTATTTCTTCTGAGAAATAATCTTCTTGAAATTTCTGATCATGTTCTGTAATTGTTTTTCTTTTTGATCATCAGTGTATTCAAGCTTACTCCACCCACTCAAGTTCTTTCTTCAATGGCAAGGTTCTATTTTCTAAAGAAATTAATCTTTTATTAAATTTTTCCATTGAGCCTTTGCTTTGATTGAGTGAGGATTTCAAGTCTAAAACACCTTTTTTCAGTATATCAATTTCTTTGTTAAAGAAGTTTTTCATCTACTATATTTGTTCTTATTTCCCTCTTTAGATCTACTTTAGGTCCTTGAGTGTTTAGTAATCAATTCATCACTAGATTTTCTAGGTTTACATCCTGCTACTTAATTGTAAACTCCAAGGTTAGGGAGTTGTGGGATTAAAGCAAAACTTTTCCAGTCTAATTTTGTGTGAGAGCCTTTGTGTATGATTGCATTATTGCTTGTTCTGCTGTTTTCACTGAATGTGATATATGGGTTGAGGGTGGGAAGGAGGTCCTGAGACTCCTCTCTGATTGTTCCCTTGTAGAATATGGTTGATGGGATAGGATTTTTTTTTGGTCCCCTCCCTTACATGGGCTGGGGTTCTGTCAGAATAGTTGAGTTCAATAGCAGGTTCCCTAAGATGTGAACTAATTTTGATCTTTAAAATATCCAATGCCTCCCAAAATAAAGAAACACAATCAAAATAAACATCAATTGAATACAAAACACCATATTACACCATATTACACTACTTATTTTGTTCCTTGTATATCTATTGCAGTGATAATTACTGTCTATGAGGGGATTTGTAGGTTAAGCAATTACCTCCTGCAAAGAAATATATCTAAAATTAAAAGAGAAAAAGGGAAAAAATTGAAAACAAGAAAAAGGTGCAATATATATTTAAAGAAAAAGAATTAAAAAGGATAAAGAAAATTCTTAGAGAAAAATGGGAGAGAAAAAAGAAGAAAAAGAAAGAAAGAAATTTGAAGTGATTTTAAAAAGGAAGAAAAAGATGCAATATATAACATATAAACAAAAAAAAATCAAATTGTGATTCCTGAGGTTATCTCATTACAGATTGGGGAAGATGATAAGAGTCAAATTGAGGGGTTTTCTTTCTTTCCTTCTTTTTTAAGAGAGAGATGTACTGTTGGACAGAGAAAGGGAGAATTATATTTTATTTAGTTTTTCATGTTTATTTTGTTGCTCTAACACTTCTTGTGTATGATAAGCTGGGGTTCAAATCTGAGTCCTTGTGCATGCCAGGCAAGCACCATAACAGCTGAGCCACTGTTCCAGCCCAGAAATTGAGGCTTATTAGTAGAAATTGATAACCAGAAGCACTGTGATTCACAAAGTACAGGTTTTGCAGGATTCTAAGTGTGGAGAGTGGGTTGTCAGGACAGGGTCTAGAGCTCAGTCACCTGGGATTTTCTTTTGTGGAAATGCAATTGCCACAAAGAATTCAGGTTAATTCATGTGCCAAGGGATGGTCCCTTGCTGGCCTCCACTAGGGGAATTGTAACTCTAGAGGGCTTCCAAGTTCCGGGTTCAGGGGGGTGAGTGCAGAGCATCACTCTCTCTCCTGGATGTATATTTAATTCCACAAGACCTCCTGGACTCAGATCCTTTGCCCTCTCACATGCTCTGAACCTACCTTAAGAAGTCATTTAGGCCCTCTCATTTAGGAAGGATGAACCAGGCTAAACTAGGCTCCCCTGTAATCATCCAGCCTGAATCCCTCTTGTTGATTGATGTGTGAGCTAGACCCAGACTTTGCATCTGGGTTCAGCCTCTGAATGTTACCAAGGTCCTGGCAGGATTGTGGAGAAATCTGCTTTTGATTTTGGCCAAAGAGACCCCAAAATGGGGGAAGGGAAAGGAGGCAAACTGGGTTCTTATTCCATTCCTTTGTGGCAGAGATCCCTAGGCTATGCAGCCTCAGGTCCTAACAGTCTCCCACTCAGTTTGGATTGCCCTTGTGACTGTGGTGTCTCTAGGGGCTAATGAAAGCACTCCTTGCTCCCTCTTGTCTGCCCACCCTTTCAAATTGGTTGCCTTACTTTCTCCTTCTGAAAGATAAGAGACACTGTGATACCCTCAGGCTTTGTAGGCAATTCTGGTTCTGCACAGTCTGGTCCTGGGCTTCTGTCTGAATTCAGGATTCACTGTGGCAAGTGTCTGAAGTCCCTGTAAATCTGCATGATTTGTACCCACCCCCATCATGCAGAACCAATAGCTGAAGTGCCAGTGCCACCATTGCTGCTGCCTCTGTTACTGCTATAGTTAGCTGTCCCTTACCCTAGAGAACAACTGGGATCAGCAAAGGTATTTTTACATTGCAATATTTGTAGATTTCCAAGTCTCCAAGTATCTGCAGTATTATTTTTGTGAATTCCAGCATCAGTGGGTACACTTCTTCTCAATGCTGTAGAACTGGTGAGATTGGAGTCCCAATTCAGAGTCAAAGAGATGCAACTGGTCCGTCATCCACTATGATCCCAGGTCTTGACATCCATTTCCTTTCAGAGCTTGTTACATGTTATTCGAAGCTCTCCTCACTTTTATGATCTGGGTTGAGAAGTCACTTGAAATTTATACTGGCTTTCTTCTAAATGCGATCCGTGTTTTTTCTCTTAGTTTTTATAAATGTCCTTGTTCTGTATGTTAGGTATTTTCCTAATGTGTGTTGGAGTGTGCCTGTTGTGAATTTATATATTTGGATTTCTGTAAGTCTCTTGAATTTGTGTTTCCAGTTCAGTTTTTTATATTCAATAATATATCCTTTGTCTTTGAGGCTTGAAAAATCTTTATTTTAAGTGGTCCACCTATTGGGGATGCTTTCCATTGAATTTTTATTTGGTTTATTTATTGTATCATTTCAAGGACTTCCTTTTGATTCTTTTTCAGGATTTTTATCTCATTATAGAAGTGGTCTTTTACTTCCTGTATTTCCTCTCTCTGTTCCTTCCTTAACTCTTCTTTTAGTTTATAGAACAATTTTAATATAAATTTTATTATTTTCTTCTCTAATATTTCTTCTGCTGTGTTGTCATTAATGACTGTAGTTGAAACATTATGGGTAATTTGAGATGCTTTGTTCCCTTGTTTCATGGTATTTGGATGTTAATCCATGTTTCACTTTTGTTCTGACTTCTTTTAAACCAAGGTTTACTTTGGGAGCTCTTTTTCTTATGGACCCTGAGTTGGGTGGATTTCTGGACACTGGCATTTTAATTCAATGTGGGACCTCTGTTGATCCCATTATCTGGCCCTCTTTATGAGACTATTGAGACCAATTTATTATATTCCCTTCTGAGCCAAGTCTCACTCTTTTGAATCTTGGGAGAACAAAAGTTTGTTGCAATTGTTCTCTTCAGTTCAACAAATTCAGTTAGATATGTATAATAAAATTCTGAATTAGATTTCAAGTGTAGTAGTTTAGTAAAGTTATTATTATCTGAAATGGGTTCTAGAAGGAGGAAGGGAAGAAAATTGGTCATGATTCTGGAAAACAAAGTGTGAGGGCAGGGAGAAAGAGGAAAGAGGACGGGAAGGGAATGAAATAGAAAAGACCCAAGATTAGTTGTTTTGCACCAAGGTAAAAGGGAAGGAGAGGAAAGAGACAAAAAGACAGAGATTGGGGGGTTTGAGAGATGGAGATGGAGAAGCTAATATAGTTTGGTTTACACCAAGTCAAAAAAGGAGTATGAACGCATGACTTGTGTGTATTAAGGCTGGTATCCACCCTTTTCCTCTGGGAATTCTCCTTCTATTCTATATCTGCTCCTTTTTTGTGTGGATGCTGATTTTAGTCCCAGAATTCCTATCTGTGCCTCTATTTAATTCCCTAGGCCATTCATTGATTGGATTATTTGTGGTTTTGGTTTTCAGGTTTTTTAGCTCTTTGTATATTCTGGATGGTAGCCCTCAGTTTGAGGTGCAGCAAGCAAAGGTTTTCTCCCATTCCATAGGTTGTCTCTTGATACTCTTGATTAATTCTTCAGTTGTGCAGAAGTTTTTCAATTTAATGGCATCCCACTCAATTCTTGGCTTTAACTATTGTACTATGGGAGTCTGATATTTGACAAAGGGGGCAAAAACATAGTATAGAAGAAAGACACTCTGTTCAATGAATGGTGCTGGATGAACTTGACAGCCCTCTGTAGAAAACTGAAATTAGATACTTCTCTCTCACCCTGAAAAAAATCAAATTTAAATGGATCAAAAAGTTAGATTTTAAACCAGCATCTATACAATTGATAGAAGAAAAAAGTAGGATTAACACTCGATGACATTCCTGTAGGCACCACCTTCCTTAGCAAGTTTCCATAGCAGAAGAGTCCTTGTGACAAGTGGGTTTGGGTTAGATTCCCAGGGTCCTATTCAGGAGAATGTTGCCTTATCAGCCATAGCTGGGACAAGTCCTCTAAGTGGAGCATAGCTGTGACCAGCAGGCTCCCTGCAAAGCAGAAGGTGATGGACAGGAGAAATCTGCCATGGTGAGAAGGGAGGTTCGGATGAACGAAAGTGACTTCTTCAAGGTCATGCATCTTGACCTTGATACAAATACTCCTTGTTTGCTTCTTGACCTGAGTTTTTTCACTGCTAAGAATTCCTACAATTTTTCCCTTATTAAAGAAAGCAGTCTAATTTATGAAGTTTTCTATGTTAGTGCAATGGAAACAGCAATGGTGTAGGGTTGCCACTGAGGGTATCCGTCCTGTGGACTCCAGTTCCTACGTTGTGAAAAAAAGAATTGAATTAGACCATGTTTAGGAACCCATGCAGTGTTTCATTTTGGACATTTTCAAATGATGATGGTTTATTGCTAAAATATATTATTTGTATGATAAGCTTCAGGCACTTTCCTAAGGACTTGTTTCTTTCATTTCAATTTCTTTGTAACCCTGAGATGGTACTATTATATTTTTTTGTTTTACAGATGAGAAACCAGAGCCCACAAAGGTAAAATTATTTTGAAAATGATGAAGCCTATTTTTTTCTTTCAATGCCAAATGTTTGCCAATGCATAATAATGTACAAATATACTTACATTTTTCATGTGACCGGAGTCGTATAGCCAGCTTGGAATAGAATTAATTTTATAGTTCTAAAAAATTTGAGTAGAATTAGTTCTGACCCATAAAGAAATAAAAACCTGAAAAATATCAGTCTGTAGCAAAAGTATGTGTAAGATTTTATGCATTGCTTATTGCCTAATTACTAACAATGATTGAGTTGAAGTTGGATATGCTAATTTAAAAATATAGACATTGTATTTAACTGACACAGCTCATTTGTAGACTATATTAATGCTGGACATTGAGGTTGTGCCCTAGCTCATGCAATTAGAGTATTTGTCTATGAACTTCATAATAATATCTCCTTTAAGAATGTGCAAAGAATTCTCATAGCAAACTGGGGCAAATTGCTGCATCCAAAGTTATAATAGTTCAACTTTGGAGATTATACCAAATGGTAAAGTATTAAAATAGTTTTCACTTGCACTAGTAATGTCCAGGGAAACTGTGGGTCCATATCCTCTCCAGCATTAGATTTTCTCATACAATATAATTTTTGACTATTTAATAGTGTAAAATGATAATGAGAATGAGAAAATGTTTAAAGAAGGTTCTGCTTCTGCAAACTATATTTCCTCTTGGAAGGGCTCCAGGTCTTAGGTAATTTGTGCTACTTTCATGGGAGCACCCTCCTTTGTAGCAAAGAGATCTGGCTTCATATCTTCTGTTGTCTTCACTCATCTCTTTTCTCACATCTTTTTTAAGGAAGATATGTCTGGGTGATTAAACCTTCAATATGTGCTTGAAAAGCTTTGTTTTATCCTTATGCAATTTAATGGTTGCCATCTGGAGTGCCCAGATCACAGGCTGTTGGGCTTATATCTGGGCACACTGGGTGAAGGTACTCCTCTATGTTTTTTGGGGGGTACACTGCCATTGTGTCTGTGCAGTATTTGTGCTGGTTGCTTGCATTCTCAACAATTGCCTTTTGTGCATCCATGCATCTGAGTAAGAATTTAATTATCTGCAATATTGGAAATTGAGGCCATGGACCCTCCTAGAGGTGTTGGATACTTTCCTGATTGCTATGATTTTCTTGTCAGCTAGTGCTAGTCAGCCCAGAGCCCAGAGTATGCATGCCTGGTGGGTGCCACATCTTCTGACTATTTCTGTTTGTGGTGGATGTGCAGGGTGCAAGACTGTCACTGGCAGCTGTGGGATTTTGAGTACCAGCTTTCCTTTGCAGGGACTATTTCATAGAAGCATAGATCTTGGTGCCTTTCTGTAGCTGTGGGACCTGTGAATGCTGACTCTGTATGGGTGATGTGTGACCAAACCCCCCTCCACCATTAGCTAACATGTATTACCTGTGTACTGATCAGGGACTGAAGTAGATTGTCAGTTGTACTGCTTTCACCTGAGTTCCTTGAGCTGGCAGTTTTCAAAGTCATGCACCTGTTCCCCTCCATGGAGTCTTCTCTATAGTGTTGCTAAGTGTTTGGCAGCTGTCTTCAGCTATGGGGCCGGTGGGTGCAGGATATCTTGGCATTATGTGGCTTCAAAGCCTCCACACTGTCTTGTGCAAATTATTGGGTCTCTCCAGTCACATTGAACAGGGGTAGGTTGTCACTTGGCTGATCTTCACCAGAACTCCTGGGGAGGCAGTAGCACTGGGTTGGACTTTGCACTCCATGGGAATGATTTGCCCTTTGGTCAGCTCTAGCCCAATCCCCATTACATAGTGATAGAGTTGTTTGGTAGCCTTCAGCTAGGAAAGATACTTCAGATTTCTTTCTAAAAAAATTACTGAGACAAGTCATTTCAGAGACTTTCCTTTGGTATTATTTGTAACAATCTGCAAGTGGGGAGAAGTTGAATTGATTTAATTTCTTCTAGGGAGGCTGACTAGCTGTGGATCCTCAAGAAACTCTGCCCTGCCTGATGTTGCTTTCAGCCCATAATAGGGGTTCAATTGTGTGTTCTCCTGCACTGTCTTTGCTGCTACTGTATTATGTTAACTTGATCTGTTTCTCTTTCCAACTGTTCTCCACATTATCAATTCATGTTTTTTTTTAAATAATGTCAATATCTACCCTTCCCATCCCTAAATATAGATCCTTTCCCCAGAAGACAAAGAAAGAAAGACAACATTCTGAATTTGGATACCAATACATGAAGTGACTTAGCAGTAACAAACTTAATGATATTCAGCAGGAGATGATTTCAGCCTGGTTTCCTAATTGGAATAACACAATCCTCATAATCGAAAATGAAGCTAATGATAGGTGAATGTAATGAGTTCTATTTCTGTGTATCTGAGTATATTGTCTATCATATTTCATCCTGGAAAAAGGGCAGTTGGCAGTTGAATGCAAAAGAATGTTCAATTCTCTAAAGAAGAAAAAATGGAAGGATAGTATTTTAATGTGAGAAATGATTTCAGAGAAACTGGAAATACATGAAAGGAAGTGCTCTGCCTATTGGAAGGATTTTCAGTATTCTGAAAAAATTCCAGTACTCAATTTAAAAAAATAATATAGTTGGAGACAGCCTACTTGGATTTTCTTTAGGCAAATTCCCAAGCCTTATGTACCTGTGTCTCCTTCACCACAAACAGTCAGAATAGACTGCTTATTATCCCTTAAGTCAGATGAGGGAATCCTAAACACACATGCCACAGAGCTGATCACTAAATAATGTCATTGCTGTTTTGGTTTTTATTAGCCAAAGACTCAAACAGCCAAGATCCCAGTCTGTTCAGAGTGAAGTCCAGAATCTCTAGTGGTTCTATGGTCCATTCTCTCAATCTTAAACCACCAAGGCTCTTAGGTTAGCAGAGTCTTAAAGAACAGGTTGGCTGAGGCCTAGGTAGGCTAAGAAAACACTGTCAGAAGTACACACATCCAACCTAGCATTGATTAATGGCTGGTTCTAAGCCAGGAGAAGGTTGTGGGAAATGCATATTCAGATGAAGGACTAATTGGGTGCCTGGTACCCATTGGGTATTATGGCAGTCCTGGCCTTAACAAAGGCTTAGAGTCAGATTGGCCCTTTCCAGAACTTTGAAATGATTGTTCTCCATAGGGAAGTATTTGGGATGTGGTCGGTATTCTAGGGAGCCTTGTCCACACATGGGTGTTCACTACCACCAGTTGAAGCATGGCTATCATGTGGTGTCTGTGTTAGTAAGCCTTTCATTTCTGTGACAAACACCTGAGTAAAATAAAGGAGGAAAATATGTTTTGGTTCTGGGTTTCACAGCTTTTAACTTTGTTCTGATCTGATGCTTACCTACTGACAGATGTGGGTGGTAAAAGAATATTACTCAGCTCTTGAAATCCAGGACAAAAAGGGACATAGAGAGAGGAGAGGGATAGAGGGAGGGAGGGAGGAAGAGAAATACATAAATATGTAGGAGGAGGCACATGTGAAAGAGAAGGAAGAGAAAAAGAAGCAAACAGGAACGATCTATCTAAAGTTCCTATCACCTCCCATAGTTTTTTGATTTTGAATGATGATTAATTCACTTACTATGAAATGCTTCCCAAGACCCACACCTGTGATCATGGCTGCTATGGGGACTAAACCACCAGCACATGAAACTTTTGAGGAACATTACAGGTACAGACCCTAATAGCCTCTCTTTGGCAGGTCCAAGCTGAATCTTGACATGTCTGTTGTTCCAGGTCTTTTTGAATCAATAAACATTAGGTTTGCTTAGGTTCTCTGCATAATTTTTCCTCAGGGAGGAATATTGAGAATTTCCTTGGTGGTATTGGAGCTGAATTGGAGCATTCTCAGATCTGTGGCTTAGATCTGTCCTGAAGGAGGCTCTTGGGTATTGGGATTGTCCTGTGGTGTACCACTTAAGTGCCACCTACCACTTCTCTACCCATCTCTCCCCATAGCTGAAAATGATTCCCGATGATACTGAAATATTTTACACCATGAATCCATTAGTCAAATATGGTTTTGTACTAAGGACCTTCCTTAATGAGGAGAACAACGAGCATATCAAACCCATAATTCCCTCTCATGTTGCAGAGGGGCTCAATATCACCAAAGTATCCTTCAATCTTTGGCTTGTGTCTCACTGGGAAGTGCTAAAGTGTCACATGATCATTGTTATATTTTCCTTAAAATATTGACTTCATGACTTAGAAATTACCAATCAATAATCTGCCACTATATCTTTGTTTTTTATAGCATTTAGAAACACATTTATCACTGTATTATAAACCCATCTTTTAATACATTCAAAATAGAATGGTGTTTTCCTTTTGTAATCAGATGTCCTTGGTTGATTTTGAGTATCATTCTTAGCAGATATTCCTAGAAGAAGCAAACAAAATGTATAGAATGTTTGATTTGGTCAAATAAATTTCTGTTACCCAGAGTATGGTAGATTATGTAATGTGAGATTTACATTGGAATTAAATGAAATATTATTCTGAAATGCTTCTGAGAAATTTTTGAGATGTCTCAGATGTTGAAATATTTTCATTTTCATGAGATATCTTGGGGATGAAGTTCAATTCTAATCAAGAAATTCATTTGTGTTTCACATATTCCTTACACATAACCCTTTCTTTTGTTTTCAAATAAAATTCACATTTTATTTAATTTGAAAAAATCTTCATAAAATATATTTTCTTCTTCAAAAGTAACACTGTATCATTTCTAGATAAACACAAAATATAAATTTCATAGGTTTTCCCAGATTATGATAATAGATTTAATGAAGCAATAAATATAATCATGGGAAATTATGGAAGAAAAAAAATAAGTCAGTTGCCATTATTGATGATTTGATTGTCTGGACACTAAAGATGAAGTGCTCAACATTTACCTACTATCAAGCATATGAAGAGGTAGGCTCAACAAAGAATGTAAAGAACAATAACGTGGGTCCTCAATTTAAATTTTTACTGTAATTATTTCCTTTAAGTTCAGTTGTTAAAGGCAAAATCTGTTCGATGAGCTCACATTTTTTTCTGGTAATTACCTTCACTCTCCATTAAAGAATTTAACAACACATTTACAACACTTATTATGCAAAAGTCATTGGTGGGCTTTGCTATAGCATTTTATAAGATGAATTCTTTTCTCCTACACCTTCTCAAAATTTATGACTTCAAAAATTGATAAAAGTACTTGAAATAGAATTTCATTTGAATATCAGATATGCCTGGATATGTGATTCAGTGGTTAAAAAAATGCCTAGAGTGCATGAATTCCTGTTTTCCATACCAGCAACATAAAACACTAAAAGAAGAGATTCAGGAATATTAAACAAGAAAATATGAATGGTTAAGATGAACAACCCCCCCACAGAAATTTTTGTATTATAGAACAAGAAAAGTCAAACCCATATAGAAGTGATGCAGATGAACAGATGCCTAAGATGAGTGAGAGGGGAAATAAGGGTCAGTGAATGGAAAATAAAATGCAGAGGCTGAAGTGGTGGCTCAGCCATTATGGTGTTTGCCTGGCATGTGCAAGTACATGGGTTCAAACACCAGCACCCATGTACACAATTGTCAGAGCAATGAAAGCCATGTGAAAAAAAATCATTGAAAATGATTGTTTCTTTCTCTGTCCTTCTCTCTTAAAAAAAAAAAGAAAGAAAATGAAATAATATGCTGCTTAGAGGAGACTCACTTTACAGCCAATGATATCCATAGATTGAGTGTGAAAGGATGGGAAAAATATTCCAGGTGTACAGTCCAAGAAACCAAGCTAATGTTGCAATACTTACATCTGACAAAGTAGATCAAACATAAATTAATTAGAAGAGGTAAAATTGGCCACTACATCTTAGTAAAGGGAACAATACCACAGGAAAATACAACCATACTAAATATATATTGTCCAAATACCAGCACTCCAAACTATGTGGAAAAAATTACTCTAAGATATAAAATCACTTGTGGGCTGCAATATGATAATACTGGGAGACTTTAATACTCCTCTATCACCAATAATAGATCATCAAAGCAGAAAAAGTAAAAACAGTAAAGAGATTTCAAGCATAGATAACTTCATTATTCAAAAAGACTTAACAGATATCTATATAATATTCCACCCTAAATAGGCTGAATATACCTTATTCTCAGCAGCACATGGATCCTTCTCCAAAACTGATTATATTCTAATTAAAAAAGGGAATCTCAGGGGACATTTATTAGTAGATATTTTCACATGTATCCTGTCAGACCATGATGATGACCCTAGCAATTAACAGCAAAAATTACAACAGAACACAC
The DNA here is from genome assembly GCA_004027875.1 of Aplodontia rufa. Taxonomy (NCBI): domain Eukaryota; kingdom Metazoa; phylum Chordata; class Mammalia; order Rodentia; family Aplodontiidae; genus Aplodontia; species Aplodontia rufa. The sequence goes on along the minus strand of PVKS010024613.1, from coordinate 4,880 downwards.
ACACATATCTAGGGATTGAATAATACAAAATTTAATGAAAATTAGATCGACGAAGACATGAAAGCAGAATTCAAGAAATTATTCAAATGAATGAGAATGAAGACCTAACACTGAAACTTTTGGGACAGTATGAAAGCATTCTTAAGGGGGAATGTTATAGCACTGTCTATATTACAAAAAAAGAGAGATCCTGAATAAATAGGCTTAAGCTCCACCTCAAATTCCTACAAAAGGAAGAACAGTCTGATCCCAAAGCCAGCAGAAGATAGGAAACAGAATCAGAGCTGAGGCCAATGATATTGACAAACAAAAAACAATAAAAAGAATAAACAAAACAGATTGCTTTTTGAAAAAAAAAATTGACAGACCTTTAGCCAGTCTCACTAAAGGAGAAAATTGAAGCAAATTGACAGAAATACAATTGAAAAGGGAGTGATCAACACTGCCAGAAAGCCAATGGATTATCAGAACACATTTAGAAAAACTATACTCTTCTAAATTAGATAATCTGGACTAATTTCTAGACACATAAAGCTTCCCTAACTTGACGCAAGTTGATTTTGAAGCCTAAACGGCCCATTAACAGGCACTGAAATCAATATAGCAATTAAAATTCTTCCAAAGAAGAGAAACCCAGGACCTGATGGATTTCCCACTGAGTTTTGCCACATTTATGAGGAGGAGGTAACATCTTATTTAGTAGTTATTAAGCAAATCCAAGAAATTGAAAAGGAGGGACATCACCCAAACACTTTTCTTGAGACAAGGATAACTGATATGAAAACCGAACAAAGACACATCAAGAAAATAAAATTCTAGCAAATTGCATTCAAAAGCACATTAAGAAGGTAATTAATTACATCCAAGCGGGGTTCATTCCAGGTATGGAAAGCTTGTTTAAAATAGGCAAATCAGTCCTCCGCGCTGCAGTCCCGCCCCATTGCACCTCTGTGGCCTGCGTCCCGGAGGCCCCTCCATTGTCCCTTGGGTCGCCTTCCCTGCACAGGCGCTGACTCCCTTGAGCCTTGAGCGGGCGCCAGGACACACAGACAAGAGCGGCCACGTGAGAGCGCGCCAGGCAGCGGTGGCGCTGGGAGTCCTGGGCCTGCTGAGCGCCGTGCGGGAGGCTGTCATGATCGTCGTGGTGCCCTTGCTCATCAGGCAGCAGGTCCTCAAGGTGGGTGAGAGCCCACCGGGGCCTCCGGGCGGGTTGGAAGCGCAGGTGCGCGGCCTGGCTCACCTGCCCACCTCCTCAGCAATCTCGTGGCCCAGTAAGGGGGCTGGTCAGGGCCTCTGCTGGAGGCTCGCGGCCTGGGTGACCGACCAGAGGGGCCTGACATCTCTCCGGGGATCTGGGGTCGCGTGGGGACTGTGGCCAAGTCGCCCCATGGCACCTTCCTCCCACTGCTGCCTGTGCAGTGCCTGTTAAATTTAAGGCTCCTGCGTGCTGGTATCCTGGGTGCCCACGGACAGGATGTATGCTGTGAGGCTCACATGGGTGCCCAGCCCACAGTAGGCGCTCAGCAGAGTGTCCCCGCGGCCCCTTCCCCAGGGATGCCCTGCTCTGAGGCCCATGCCGCTCTTCAGCCCCCACACTGCCCTCTGGAGAGAAAAGCTGCTTTTCTCCCCAGAGCAGGTGGAGGCAGGCACAAACCCCAGAGTGCAGGCGGCCTGAGCCTTTTCTCTGCTTCCAACCCTACACGCTGATGCCCTTTTACCCAGGGAGACACGTTAGGCAGTCGCTGGCCTTCAGACCACCAGACTGCCCTGGTGCCTGGGCAGCCTGTTCTGATGGGCCAGGAGGTTGCCATCTGCAACTTGAGCTAAAGGTGCCTCAGAGTTTCGAAGGCCTTGAGCCAGCGCCTGCAGTGCCCAGGAGGGGAAACTGAGGCTCTCCTTTACTGAATATCCAGCCAGATGCGGAGCTGCTGCAGGTGTGGATATGGTCAGGCTAGTTGACATTTGTCCCCCTTAGTGCTTCTTTAGGAATGGGGACATGTCCTAGCTTCATGGCTGTGCCCTGTGCTAGTGAATGGGCGATTGAGGGGGGACACATCTGCTCAGACTTGGCTACCACTTCTTGGGACCCTGCCAGCCTGAAGATGGAGCAGCATTTGCTTTTTTCTCAAGGTCTCTGGGAGAGCAGCTGTTCTGAGTCCTCTTTACTGCTTCTTCCTTTGTATTTTTTTGGATTTTCCAACCTTCTCCCATTACATCCTGTACTCTGCTTGCAAAGAAGCCTGGTCAAGATGGGGCTGGCACTGGCATGGAGGGAAAGTGCCTCCTTTCCCAGAGCTGCTTCTGTTCCTCCCAAGGCATCTCCAGGGTGTTTTGATTTTCAAAATACCAGCATGAGCCTTATCTCAGTAATAGCCTTGTGGTTTCTGCATGCCTGGACCTCACCTTGTGTGCAGTCTACACCCATGCTGCCTACTCCCCGGAGAGCCTGTGCCAGGTGGCATGAGCACATGGCTATGTGCAGAGAGCACCTTGTCATGTGCAAGTGGAACTGATTCCATGCCAACGTCTGGTCAGCCCACTCTCGCCTTATTTCAGGGTGTTTTCAGGCTGTGGTTCAGGATAAGGATGTCAGTGGGGTTTATGTGTGTGCACACATATGTGTGCATCCCGAATTCCCCCAAGTTGCGTGGGCTTCCAAAAACCAAAACCACATCCGCTTCCCTGGAATTGGGAGCACCAGGCTCAGAGTTGGAGGAGAGCCTTCCAGCACCCTGTGCGTGAGTATCCCAAAGACAATTGGCTTGGGGCTGAGTGGTGTGAAGGCAGGGAAATAGGAAAACATGCCCAGCCCAAGGCAGCGTGGGCTGGAGTGGCAGCCAAGGGCCTCCTTGTGGAAGAAGAAAGCCTGTGTTGAGGGACTGAGCCTGTGGAACACTGGAGGAGGGAGGGTGCCCACATTTATCTTTGGCTGCTGGTGCCCATGTGCAACTTGAGTAGGAGTCTTGTGGGCTGATTTTCAGCTTTTAATGCTTTTTTGTTAATTAAAGAAGTTCATGTAGGAAAAGCATGAATACTTGCTTGTTAAAAAAAATCATCATTGGCAGAGCCCTAGCCTAATGGACACAAGGCCCTGGGGAAGAAAAATGTCCAGTGGAGGAAAAAAGAGAAAGCCCCCCACTGCCCCATTTCACTCTCCTCCTCAGATGTCACCATTGCTGGTGTGTTTCTTTATAAGCATTTATGTATATTGGAAGCACGTAGTATACACATTAGTATATATTCTTAAAATTAGTTGAACTGTACTATGTGTAAATATCTTACAGTTGGCTTTTAATTTAGTAATATTGCTTAAGGATTCTTCCATGTAGGAACATATGTAGCTATCATATTCTTTTCTTCACCACTGTGTGGTTTCCCTTTTTGTAACAGAGGGACAGCGAGAGATAAAGAATCAATTTCACTTAGTTTTTCATGTGGCTTTCGCTGGTCCAACACTCCATTGTGTATGTGGTGCTGGGTTTCAAATCTACATCCTTGCACATGCCAGGCCAGCACCGTAACCACTGAGCCACTGCTCCAGCCTCTGTGGTTTTCCTTTGAGTAGGTGAATACCTGTTTGTCTGTTTCTCTCTTGCTGTCTCTCTCTTCTGTTCTTTTCTTTTTTTTGGGGGGGGCGGTACTGAGATTGAACCCAGGAGCTTTCTACCCCTGAGCCACATCCACAGCCCTTTATTTATTTATTTAAAAGAGAGAGGGAGAGAGAGAAAGAGAGAGAGAGAATCAATTTCACTTAGTGTTTCATGTGGCCTTCGTTGTTCCAAGACTTCATTGTGTACGTGGTACTGTGGTTTGAACTGGAGTACTTGTGCATGGCAGGCAAGTGCCGTTACTACTGAGCCACCACTCCAGCCTCTTCACAGCCCTTTTTTAAAAATTTGAGCCAAGGTTCCACAAAGTTACCTAGGGCCTCACTAAGTTCCTGAGGCTGGCCTCTAACTTGTTATCCTTATGCTTCAGCCTCCTAAATTGCTGGGATTACAGGTGTGCGCCACTGAGGCAAACACTTGTTTCTCTATCCATTGATCATTTTCTCTGCCAAAAATGACAGTGAGTCCATTGCCCTGTGTGCACCTGGAGCACTTCTACAGGGTGGATTTATACAAGAGGTGCTCAGTTTGAATTTTGATAGTTGCTAGCCAGATGCTCTTCTGAACAGACTTCCTGTTTACCTTCTACCCCTCCTCTCCATCTTAGCCTTATTGTTGTCTGTTTTGTTTCTCTTTTTCTTTTTGGCTCATCTGATGAATCTGATTTGCATTTCTTGATGGGGTTGAGTAGGAATAGGAAGTGTTTTTTGGGTCAGTGGCAGATTATGAGCCTGGGGAAGCAGGCCTGCTCGGCCACTTGCTGGCTGGGGACCTCAGGATGTTACTGCATTCTGAGCTCGGGCCTTTTTCTTCAGCTCCAAGATAGGATCAGATCTGGTTTGCTTCCTAGAAATATTAGAAGGTACAAAGGAGATTACCAGTGTGTGGAAATGCCCTGGTGTACTTGGGTTCTCATTCCACCCCGACAGCAGCTTTGTGAGGCCATGGTATTCCTCCTTCTTAGAGATAAGCTCTCTGGGCTGTGCCAAAGGTCAGGAACTCACCAGGGTGCAGAGTGGTGGGATGGGTCCCAGCAGCTCTATTCTTTAGTGGGGAAGTAGAAAATAAACCTGGTGCTCTTTATCCTAAGGATTTCTAGGCAAAAGTTAGAAAGCAGGAAGTAGATGTGTATGTTGCTGCATGGCCAAGTTGCTGAAACACACTGCTAATGGAAAAAAGTCTCTGGTGTTATTAGTATTCAAAAAATACCGAATCATATTCTGTATTTTCATTGATTTAATTTTTTTTTTAGTTCTAAGTTCACCAGGGACA